>OMNV01020363.1:9664-44908 GCA_900303265.1 Brotula barbata | reverse complement strand
CTTTGTGTGTCCCACAAAGGCTGCCGTCCTCTCGGTGTGTGCACTCCTGCGTCTGATGCCTGTTATTTTGATGTGTCGCCCTGTATTTCTCTGTCGCTACAGAACCACAAATCACCCAGCACGGCATGTTCTGGAAACACTATCAATTAAACTGATTGACAGCCAGGAAGGGATTCCAGGAAGAGGGGTGTGTACGTGCAAATGTACGTGTTGCACAATGTGAAAGTGTCAATGTGCGGGTGAAGATAGAAAACTGAACAGAGAGAGAGAGCTTCTGTATTTTTGTTTCCCCCAATCTCCCCTTTTACTCTCTAATCAGCGCTCCGCAGATGTTGCAGTGAGAGCGACGTTGGTGCGAGCACATCAGAGGGTGTGTTTACGTGTGTGTGTGTGTGTTGTTACCTCCCCCGTGCGGACTACTCAGAGTCAATGGCCTTTATGGCATCCTCGGGGACATCTGACGCAAATGAAGAAGTCTTTGCTTTTGCGACTTTAAACATTGCGTGAGACCTCGGGATCCCGGTTGCGATTAGCGGTAACGGCTCTCGCTCATGATGCGGACCGGCTTCAAATAACTAAAATGAACAGCTGCTAATAGAAGGCTGCGTCGCTCCTCCTCAGTCGTAATTTGGTCTGTTGCTCTGTCGCTCTTTCAGCAGTTTCCACTGTTTCCACAGCAGCAGCGCAGGGTTTCTGCTGTCTCTATTGCGGTAGAGGTATAATTACAACAAGCCCACCTCTGATGATAGCGCGTCGCTGTAGAAAAAGCAATAAACACAACCAGCCCCACTCACACACACACACACACACACACACACACAGCGTTAGCACTGATCTGATCGCTGCTTTGGCAGGCTGCAGCTTACTTAGCTGAAGGAGAAATTGTTATTATCAGTGGCGGTGCTGGCACACTGGGCCCCACCGGGCTCTGGGCTTGTTTTTAATCATCGCTGGTTCTGCCCTTCGCTAGCGTCGCCTCTCTCCGCTCTGTGACCGTGTGCTGTAATTACTCTTACTCATTATCTGATGGGAACGGCGCACCTGCTGCAAAATTTGAAATCTACATCTATTTTCATGCAGATTGAGTGCGAGTCAGTGTGTATAGTACGGATGACGGTGACACTGATGGGGCACTGCTATAGGGGCCAATTCCCAGAACGATAAGGGGGGGGGAAATTGGTTTTTATTGTTTTCAGCGCAGCAGCACCTCCTGCTGGACTCATAGGGCACCTGCAGTGAGGGGCAGGTCCACTTCTCTCACAAGCGAATTCTAATGAGCAATCACTCTGCCGAGGCCCAAACGTGCTCCATTTATGACTCAGTCTCTGGAATTGAACCACGACTGAGCCAAAAGAGGCAAATATCAAAAGAGTAAGGAATTCTGTTCGCTCTACGAGCAGAATTTCGAGACCACTGACCCAAAACTGTAGCAAGAGATGCGAAGACATTGCAAGGCTTATCGATGGCGTTAAGGTTTGGGAAGGTAAGAACACAGAAAAAAAGGACGTAGAAATGTCTTTTCAGGTACCCCAGTACCCAAATTTGATGGATTCTTCCCTGGATCAGATCAAATCTGCCCACCAAGTTTCACTGAAGTCCATAGATAACTTTCTGAGATATCCCCCTCATAGTTAGTCGGATAAACGCCACAAAACCTCTGTGGACTAATGAAGAACATGCTGCATGTTAACAAAACCCAAGAGTTGTGAAAATCTGTCAAGTGATAAAAAGGCTCATCATCTTAAACCTCAGCCCCAGCAGCTACTTTCTTACAACTTTTATCGTTATTTAAGTCCAAAACAACAAACAAAAAGTTGATAAAAGTTTGCTGCGCGTGAGACCAACAATGAACACGCGGCGCCGAGGCTGCACTCCTCTTATGGATGTCAGCCTTCAACCAGCCAATCAGGGGCTGCCACATGCTGCGTGTTAACCAACCGGTCCATTCCACACACACTCACTGATTGAACACACCTGAAATCAGTCAGGGAGCTAATTACTGAGTCTCTCTCTCTCTCTCTCACACACACACACACACACACACACACATACAAACACACTCAGGAGGAAAAACAATCAACCGACTATAAAAACACAATTTTATGAGCCTTTTTTTGTCCTCCTCTAAAGGGCCATCACACACGTAAATATTCACAGTAATCTTTATTTTTCAACGAAGACGTGTATGAAAAAGTGGAATCTTAAATCTTCTCAGAAGTACTCCCGAATTTTATTTGAAACTCTAGTGAAAGTTTCCAAAGATGCCACAAAAATCAGGGTGGATTCTGGTAAATCTATCGAAAATTCGACTCCTTCGAATTCTAGTGACTCGCCCAAAGCTTCCATCCATCCATCATCCATCCATTAAGGTTCGCTCTAATGACTCGTATGACTGATGAAATCACCACACGTCCCTCCCAGTCACCCTGCTGCTCCCCATCCCCCCCTTCCTTCAGCTTTTCTAATGTTATTTAGTCTCCTCGTAGCCTTTGGCCACCTCCTGTGTTCGCGCTCTTTCTTTCCATCACCTAAAGAGATGGGATCAGCAGTGTGCCTCCTTAAGCACAAAGGAACAACAATACCAGGAACAACCTGTCATTACGTTCTGTTCTGGACAAATCCATTTGGTGAAAAATGAAAGAACAGAGAAAAAATAATTATATATATAAGTAAGGTCTGAAAAGAGGCAACAATTCCAGGGTGGTCCAGTTCAGAGCCTGGAGCTCTTTACCCCCCACACAAGTTCCCACTATCATTATTACTATTGTCATTATTATTTTACTTTAACCCAAGTGACACAGCAACTTTACTTCAAATGAGGGTAAGTTTGACAAAATAAGATCATGGAACAAATGTATGAATGCAAAAAATAATGTTAATTCACTCACAGACACAGATTTTCAGGTTTTCCGCTTCAGGCCTGAAACCAGATTGACGCCGTCTGAGCTGGGAAAACCTTTTCCTGAACTGTCCAAAACTCTCCGACACGCCCAATCTGAGGGCTCACGAGCGCACCGGTGCTTCGTTTTCAGGGGTCGCAGGCCAAAAAGGTTGGGAACGGCCGTCAGAGGAAATGAACCGCAGCGAGCGCCGAGGCCCGAGCTTCAGCTGATTATTCAGTGCTACATTATTCATATTTCTGCCCCATTTCTTTTACATTAGAATCGTGCGTCAATTATATCCAGAGGGCATTAGCAGCTTGCGGGGGGAGCGGTGGAGACATTCATTATGGGCCGTGGCTGCAGTCCATCAAACTCGTGATTCCCTCTATGAATGTACATAAATTGTAGAAGATGAGCGAATCCCTTACATCATTCACGGCTACGACGTTATTATCTTCAGGCCATGACTTGGCTGTATAATGCCAGGGAGGCAGAGCTGCAGGACTTCGTGGATATTAATGAAGCCATTCTGATTGTTGGTTGTGGCCCCCGAAGCGGCACCGGTACCCCGACTCAACAGACTCCAGAGACAGGGACGCCGGAAAAGGGCTAGCACGTGGGACGCTCTCTGAGCCACGGGAGCGTCGTGTAGAAAGTCAGAATCTTGGAGACGCCGACTCCCCCGGTCGAGAGAACACACTTGAAAATCCAAAAATGTGGATTAAGTTAAGTGGCCAAATCCTCTCTGGCTTCCTCTCTTGTTGCTGCTTTCTGTTCCGTGGCTTGATTGCCAGGGTTGGTCGCTTCTATAGGCAAACTGGGTCAAGTACTTACAAGGACAATCATAGAGGCAGGGGGCAGAGGGAACTTGAAATAGGCACAGAGATAACAGTATTCCTGATTCATCCTTCATCTTTTCTTCATCCTTCCAATTTGATGTGTCTGTATGTTTTCATCCCTTTTATTTCACACGGCCATTACGACGACAGGCCTTATCGGAGGAAACATCCACCGTCAATCTTTGACACGTTTTCAGTGTTTTGACCTTATATCATCTGACATCGCATGATTCAACCTACTCTGAAAGTTTCCATTCAAAGCCTGAAAAGATAAGATCTCTTATTTCTAGAGGAGATCTGACGTTGTTCCGACCACTCGGAGTCCAAACGTTTCAGTGCTCGTGTTAGATAAAAAATAAGCTGTTGTTGTCCCTGGACTTTTCCTCTCTCTCTCTCTCTCTCTCTCTCTCTCTCTCTCTGCCGCTCTGCCTCATTATGTCCCATCTGTGTCTTGTCTTTTTCTCCAGTAAGATCCAGTCTGGAAACAAACTGGTGCTGGCCATCACGACCGAAGCCTGTCAGGGGAAGGACAACTTTGTCCGCTACCTGGAGCACGTCCAGGCCGTGGTCACCGTCAACGCCAGCCGCCGAGGCGACCTCAACATCAACATGACCTCGCCCATGGGCACCAAGTCCATCCTGCTGAGCCGAAGACCCCGCGACGACGACGCCAAGGTGGGCTTCGACAAGTGGCCCTTCATGACCACCCACACCTGGGGCGAGGACCCCCGTGGGACCTGGGTCCTGGAGGTGGGCTTTCAGGGCGAGGAGCCACAGCGCGGCGTCTTGAAAGAATGGACCCTGATGCTTCACGGAACACAAAGTGCCCCTTACATAGACCAGATCGTGCGCGATTATCAGTCCAAACTTGCCATGTCCAAAAAGGAGGAGCTGGAGGAGGAGCTGGATGAAGCGGTGGAGAGGAGCCTGAAGAGTTTGCTGAGTAAAAACAACTGAAACACCGTCTGCATGTTGTCAACTCTTTCAAATTCCAACCTTTTATCCTTCTCCGTCTCTGCAATCTTGCTCTCTCTGTCACTCTCTTTTTGTCTACCTCTCTCTCTCTCTGTCTCTCTCGACCCCCTGCCTTTTGTCATCAAGTGTTTAAATTAGCCCTCCACCTATGATGAATGTCTCCTGTAATCCCGTCCTAATAAAAGTGTAACCTCCAATAATCTCTTCTACGTGGAGAAGTCAAACTGTACCGCCCGGATTTCTGTTTTTTACACTCAACAGAATTGTACATAAAGGAAGTAGAAGCTCCTCTTTCACGCTCTTGCTTTAGTTGCCCTTCTGCACCTCTCTCTTCTGCCAACTGTTGTACAGTTTGTGACTGTAAATGATTTTCTGTGTCATTCTACTTAAAGTTTAATATCTTGCAAACAGAGCAGTGATACTTCTTTCTGTTTATATTTTTGTGACATGCACTGTTTATATAAACAAGGAAAGGAATGTGTGATTCATTTTGCAGCCTGTGGTCCTCACTTCATATTTCATAATCTTTGATGTATGCTACAATAAATCTACTCAGATGTTTATTAAAGCACTTGAGACATTTGCCGACATTTGAAATGCGGGTCGGACCGCGTCGCGTGACATCGTTAGCGTTAGCTTATCTCTGGTATAATTCTACTTGAATATGTCACCTTCATAGTTATGGTTTAGAACAAACTATTACATAATGCTCATAAGAATAATTCAAACCATCAAAAGCATGGATTGATTATATGACATGCCATCCCACATTTTTAAATAAGGTAAAAAGAGATAAAATAAGGTAAAAAGAGATCAAATAAGGTGAAAAGAGATAACTGCTATCGCCAGTCTGTCTTTTGAATACCCAAACCTAATAATAGAGAAAAATATTTTCTCGGTTTCTTGATTTTTACCTCACTTCAGGAAGTAAACGTTATTAAAAGATTATGCTGCTGTCAGGGCGGCTTTTCTGAGCTCTTCGTCAGATCTTTTTAGGACTCAAAAGAGATCTTGAGAGCGATCCGTAAATTGAGAGCTCTGTGGAAAATGTCACAGCTCTTTAGTGCCTCCTACTGGTGGAATCTGATACATAAATAATAGCACAATTTACCTCAAGGGGGTGCACCCCTTTCTACTGTCAGTCATGATGATGTTGAATGGGAATGAGGAGGATGAGTACGCCGTTTCTGATTTTAGATTAGATTTTCATGGAACTGTTTCCGAACATTTATCCATTCATTTATAAGTTATGCAAAGCAATTAGCAGACTCTTGAAAACTCTTTGAATGTTTAATCTATCTCCGTGGACATCAGGTCTGCATTAATCTGCATCATATTAGATTTCCACTACAGCTGAGTGTTCTTCCATCTTTACCTACACGTGAATTTACAGTTTATGCCTCAAAGCAAAGAGAACGAGAGATTAAATCATATTAGATCGATGTCAGAATTTATATATTTATTTGATATTATATAGTATTTGCTGCTGCTGCTAAATTGGATTTTGCTAGATTTCTTTACGGCTCAACAAACATAGCAAAGAATTTGATATTTCCAGTGGACAGTTTATAAAAACACTCAAACGATATTGTGCTGTACATTTTCAACGTGAAAACAAAACAGAAAAAGAGCTCAGTTCATCTTTGAATCCTTTTAATTACTCCAAATATCAAAGCAAATTGATACACAGCAAAATAGTGCTGAGGGCAGGCAATGGCATCCAATTCAACAAATCAGCTCAAAGGGGAAAGTCGGAATTTCAAAGGGTGGCACAACTTCTTAGTTTTCTTCTATTTTTTTGTTTTTTTTAGGTGACTTTTTTGAGGTGGCTTGGTGTTTTTTTCGGCGTTTTCAAGTTTTCAGACAGTAAAGGTCTCAGTCGAACAGTAACGGCAGAACCAGGTATCATGGACGCAAGATCGGAGGCTGCAAAGAAATGGAGGAGCACTGAAGATCAGAGCAGGAATGTGTAGTTTAAGCTTTCTCTACTTGTTGGTGGAGCTACGTGGAGTCCTCGGCTTGTGGTTTCAATGTTTCTTCTTGCTGGACTTTTCAATCGTGGTCTCCACCACCATGGAAGTCTCCTCGTAGTCCTTCGCCTGTCTGCGGTTGGAGAACTTCTCCACAGACTCCATCACCTCTAGCTTCTCATAGCTCATGCTGTCTGGGGTGAAGCTGGAGCTGGAGCTGGAGCCGGCATCGTGAGCCGCAGGTTTTGGATGGGTTCCATTGTTGTGGCCGTGGTCATCCCTGTGTTTCTCCGGGTCAGAGGGCAGATTGGATGCTGGGCTGGGCTCTTTGGGGTCGTGACCTGGATCAGGCGCTGGAGTAGGCTGAGGCGGAGTTGGATCTTTAGATCTCGGTTTAGGTTGAGGTTCCCCATTCTTATGCTTGCCTTTTCCTCCATTGTCCTTTCCTTTTCCTCCATTGTCCTTTCCTTTTCCTCCCTTATTGTCATCCTTTCCTCCTGGATGAGAGGGCCAGGTGGGACTGAGGGGCCTAGGGTCTGGCGCAGGATGAGGAGGTCCATAAGGTTCATAGGGAGACACCATCCCGTCTCTAATAGTGACAGAGATGTGTCCGGCAGATGGTGTGGAGGTGTAGAAGTGAGGGTCTGGATAGCTGCCATCACCTGTAACCAGCACATACCGACCTTTGGTGTAGAAGTCGGCGATTGGCTCGGGTTTCTTGTATTTCCTCATTCTGTCTCTGACGATGTTGCACAGTGTGTCAAAGGCCTTGCTGATCTGAGCTCCATCTGGGACATCCTGGAGAGACCGCCCCCCGAACACAGGCCTGTGCTCCGTTCTCTTCACCTCCTCTTGCACCTCCTCCGTTGTGATCGTTGGAACCTCCTCAGAGGCTCCTTCACTGACGATCACATCTTTGGGGGTCAGATCCTTCTTCTTCACGACCTTCTTACTGGAGATCTTCTGGCGAGGTTTGATGCTGGTGATGTCATGGAATGCCTGCGTGATATCTGGATAGACAAGACGTCTAAATCAGCTCTGCGTTTCTTTCACCAGCCTTCATTGTGTGTATGTGAATGTATAGGTTGTCATTTACGTCAGCCTTAAAGAGGCGACTTGGTCAGGTCGAATCTCAGTGGTCGCTGATTGAGCACAAAGTCAAACAAAGCGGTTACGATAGGCTGATGTACCTGGATGCTGCTCTTACCTCGTCCCCTGTTTGATGCACAGGGTGTGGTGTGAGTATATTGGTAGTTGGTGGTGAGCAGGCTAATGGGAGTGCTAATTATAGCTGAATTCAACCTGCAGAAAAGAGAGAAATCGAATTAAACCTATGTGAGGGTAATAAGACATGTGACTCGTACACAAAGACATTTTTATAAAAGTAAAACAGACATTTTTGACATTAGTAAAAACATTTTTACAAAGCAGCAGACATACCGAGAACCGCTGAGTCCCGCGGCTATAGAGGAAGATATTTGTTGTCAAACAGTGCCATCTAGTGGTAGATTCTGCACCCTACATTACCACTATGTAGATGTATTTTGACATTATAACTGCATTACTCTCAGTTATAGAGCACTCAAACCTGGTAGGTCAGAATTCAATGAATAAATTGCTGTTTTTTTGACAACGCATTAACTGACTGACTTAGTTTTGTAATTTTTTTTGGTCAAATATTTAAGGACTTGCCAGATTCTCTCAACCAACGAATCTGGAGATTGAAATGGAACACAACTTGATGACGATGATGTTCATTTTTTTCTGAATGTGTGTGTATGTGAGCGTAATTACAGTAGTGTTGACGGTGTGTTTTTTTTGTGTGTTAGGATGAATCTGGGTGTGCTCGAGAAGTGGATCTACCTGTTATCTTCGTTCTCGATGATCCTCTTGTACCTCTCCAGCTCGTTGTCCAAAGATGTCTGGTACATGGCCAGGTGGCGACAGTCGCTGGTGCACCTCTCCAGGGACCGCTCGGCCTCCTCAATCTCCTTCCGCAGAGATTCAATTTTGTCGTTGCACATCTGGATCTCATCATCATAATTGTCTTGTGTGCTTTTGATGGTTTGTTCCATCACTGTAGTCTGTGTGTGAGACACACATACACACACACACAGAGGCAGGGAATAATGAAGAAATTATGATTATATAATTTAAAATAAATTAAAAAAGGCCTCGGGGAGATTCAACAGCGCAATGCACAGGACATTAAAAATAGGAACCGTGTTGCTAATGAAAAGCAGGGATTCGTGTCCAGTGGAGTAATGATGAAAATGAAAACACACTCAAATCCTTTTCAGACAAATACGACAACAATGATTTATTCATATAAACAATGAGCTCTCAGCGGCTAAGTGCAGGTGAGATGGGAGATTGTAATTGTCTATGGGATCCAAACATAGGACAGATAAATGATAGATAACAAGAGCAGAGTGAAGAGCAAAGTTTGGGATAATAGCAGGGGTATGTCTTTAGTCAAAACCTGTAAGAACAAACCAACAACATAAAAAACCCACTTGGTTTGGACAAGAAGGCAGACATGATATTGGAACTTGTGACAAAAAACAGTAAATACTCTGCTGTCATAAGAAGGACATGACTGACATCTAGTGGTCTGTCTGCGTCATCACAATTCTATCACCAGTGGAATGCTTTGTCCGAAGGCTACTTAATCTGGAATATATCAATAAATTTGTGAAAAACAAAGGATAATTATTATGAATATAATTTGATTATTGTGATTAATTTATTAATTGATGTTTAATTATGAATTTATTGGATCAGTGGGTGAATATTTTATACTTCTGTCACTTAATGGTTAACATTTATCCAGTATCAGTTTTTCCAGTGTTTAATTTCATTATGTTAATTATGCTTTAAATGAACACAGAGATAAGTGAAGATTTGACTATGAACAGATAAAGATGTGCATTTAATTAGATCCTTATGCAACATCTTAGCCTATGTTACACATGTGTAATATCATTAAATTCAGCCCTTTATTCAGCATCAGAATAGGTTATGAGATCAGATTAGCTCCAATCTGGTCCTTTTGTTTGCACAACAATAGCAGCACACCAGAGCTAATAGAGTTTCCTCAGAACATAAATATTTAAACTCCTTCTGGGTTATGGCAATTCTTAAAAAGATCCCAACGAGAGCAGTGTCTTAAAATAAAATGTAAAATAAATCAGTGTAACTCATTTACCATCAGCCCAGACCATTTTTACTAATGTCTGTATGTCCTTTAACCCTCCATTTCTCCAGAATTTAATTAAAGACTCTTCAAGAAATCCCCATTAATACATCCTGCTGTCAATATTGACTGCAGCATTATTGGAAAATTGAATATTGGAGACGACCAACATAAAGCTTGCGTTGTCATGGCGACAGTGTGACCCACCTCAGTGTGGAGGCGTTGTTTCTGAGCCTGCAGCTGACAGAGGGCACTCTTACATTCCTCCAGCTGCCTCTGCAGTCCCGGCACCTTCCTCTGGGCCAGCTGCTTTTCCTGCTCCTTCAGAATAAATCAAAGGGAACACAAATGTTGACGCAGTATATCATGGCAGCGTGAAGGTTACAAGACACCCAGCACTCAATCCTCCTCTTAAATCTCCCTGTGATAAAAGCTTCACCCGTTGATTTGTGAATGGAAAGACATCAAAGGGGACAAACGGTGCCAATTCCACATTCTTGTTTTCATTTAGAGACCGATGCTGAAACCTCTGCAATACCTGTGCAACGCACACAATGACCCAGGAGGGGTTCAATCAGGGACAACCGGACTTAGTATGGAAGATACTTGACAAGGCTTCTTCAGTTCTCAAACTGCCCTCGATTCAACCCATGTTGGATAACCATGACTTGGATGACCGGGAACCTTCACAGATCCATCTCTACCCTCCGCTGATGCAGCACTGCTGTGCACACTGAATGCATAAACCAACAGACTGCACGTGACTCCATGAATTTCAATGCTGGCTTTGTGTGCTGCAGGTGTACGTTTCACCAAGTGTGCATGCAGGTTCAGTTGGCATGTGTTAAACGTTTTCAGGACCAGGATTCGTTGCAGCTGCAGCGCTGGTCAGATTCAGAAAACTGTTCTCGGAGTTGAAGGAGTCAGGGTAAGAATCACCTGGATTAAATCTTATTCAATTTGATTCTTTTGAAACAAAACGAGTCAAATTTGGAAAATGATGTCCACTTTTCTTAAATTATCATTTTTTCTTCTCAAATTATGTGTCCTTAAGAGTGACGCACTTTAGGAGGTCAAATGTAAATAAAAATCTCATCTACGCGTCTGTTACACTTTATTGTTCTTGAAAGGTTCAGACAAAGAAACTCCTGCACTAATTGTCAGTCACTGAAGGAAACATGACCTTACTGCCCTCATTTCCTTCATTATGCGGTCCGACCCTCTGACCCGCCCACCCATCCATCTCTCCCACTCTCAGTGAACCAAGATTCGAGTAACCTTATCAACCCCAGACACATCGAGGCCTGACGCACATGAAAACACCATCCTCCCCCAGACACTTCTCCTGGCCAAACACACACACACTCACACACCATCACGCTCACACTTTTTCAACATTAACAACCTCACCTCAGAGATGCCCACTGACATATTGGGGGCAAGGGGCAGCGTCTGGTTGATCTGCTGCAAAATGTTGAGATAGGTCTGGATCTCTGCAAGGTTCTGTGAAGAGGAAGATATAATAAAAGTATTGTCTTGTCTAAAAATAAACAACCGAGCTTAAGGAGTCACATTGGTAAAAATCGATTTGGCGCATTCTCTGGTTTCTCTCATGCGATGCTCGGAGTGTATTGTACTCCAAGGCTGAGACAATATCTTAAACATTCTTGTGAGGTGATTGTAGTCTCTCACACATTAATATAGCATCGACAGAGCCTTTTGATATGCTGTGAGCAATATCTAGATATTGCAGCCAGTTGGATCAATTCATCACCAAAGGAGGCATTGCATGGAAAAAAAAGCAAAATTGCTAAGGCAAGAATGCCGAGAAAACCAGATGCATTGTGTTACACGGTGGTTCGCTCACAAAAGAGAACCACCGTGTTACACCGTGTTATATATTTATATTGTCCATTCTGCCCACATTTATCGTACAGACGACAATATTTCTGTTTTTCTCATTCCTATCACATTTCATAGCCTGTCAAGAGTGCATTTTCTTCCCTATGCTTTCTTCACCCGTGGGATCCAGGAGGTAAATTATGGCTGAAGCCCTGTTATACATCAAAACATGCTCAAACGATGACCCAAATAATTTTTTTGTGCCTTAGAAAATACAACAGCAGTGACTTAAGATCAATGGGAACAACACAAAAAGAACCTGTCTCAAGTATCCTTAACATCAATACGGAACATATCTGTCGGCTCAAGTGAATTATTCACTTAATGAATGCAAATTATGAGCTACAAATAGCATGGATCGGGGGAAGGGACTGATTTATTTACTCAGCTAAGCAAACAGCTAACAAAGAATCGACACTGGATTCTAGAAAATTTTTCAGTTCTGACTGAAGAATTGTTACTCTGTTATAGAATTTTCTCATTGTTGTGACTTTTGCTGTGCTTTTTAAGTGAGATTTTAAATTTGAATTCAATGTGAAACTGCAAAAAATGACTAATGACTGCTTTGTTTTTGTAGAAACGTTTCCAATCCCTGGCTAATCTCAAAGGAGCTCTATGAAGTGAGTGCTGGTGGAGGTGCTGTTAAGGCCCAATGCCCTCCTGTGTGTAAATCTTCGAATGCACTGATTTAATGAAGCCACAAATGTCTCCTGTGTTATTTGTTGACCCCGGTTAGCCGCTAACCTTCTTATGTCTCTCTCTAGTCGAGTTGATGTCATCCTGCAGCAGTTGTGATTGAATTTCGTACTCCAGGTTTCTCAAGAGAGCACAGTCGGCCGCCTGCCAGAGAGGAGAGGAGGACTGAGTCACATCTGCAGAAATCACAACTCATTCTTAAATTCTATGATCTTATGGTCATGCATATGAACTGTGCTTGTACAACAACTTTAGATTTAGCGCTCATAAATTCAAGGTAAGTCCACTTTCTACATGCATTTCAACATTTATCTCAAACATTGCAAATGTGAGTACATGTATCATCGTTTAATTGACATGATTAGAATCGTTTGCAGTCCTGTTGGAAACTAGTGATCCATTAGTTATTTCCCTTTGTGTCATTATGTTTTGTTCCGTCCATACCTTGTTCAGGTGCTCCAGGTTTCCCCGCAGCTCTTCCTGATACTCGCACTCATTTCTGTATCTGAAGCATAAAACATCAATATTATGTATCTACAGGTGAGTTATCGTGTGTGCGTGTGTGTGTGAAGCTTGGACAGGTTCATACGTTCTCTCCGACATGAAGCGAAGCAGCTTTTGTAATGCGTTACAGCTGTAAATCGAACTGATACGCGGTGAAATCGGAGTCTTCACAGTAGCTGATCCAGAGAGAGCTGATCAATATTCTTTAAAACTATCACCAATGGCCTTCAGCTCAGGTTACGTAGCACGTTGATAAATGGTTGTGAGGGTTTAAATTAGCATAATGTCAATGTGTGTCCAACATCAGGCATATTAATTTAGGTTATGACGCAGATAGGGGCTGAAGATGTTCGATTTCTGAGGGTGAAAGACAGAGGCTGAAGAATCGCATCTCGGATGGCTCACTGATCTCAACACACACACACACGCACACACACACAGGTAACCAACAGGCCACTCCCTTACTTGTTGGTGAATTCATCCAACAGGCGGTTGGCATCCCTGAGTTCGCGTTCCAGCTTTGCGCGGTCGGACGACAGCTCTCGCATGCGCTGCCTGTTGACCTCAATTTGCTCTGTGAAGGTTTCCTCCAGACCGCTGGCCTCCTCCATGCGCTGCAGCGTCTCCAGCTGCTTGCGGTACACGGCGTTGCGTTGCTCCAGGACTCGAGCCCTGTTGATGTACCGGGCGAAGCGGTTGTTGAGGTCCTGAAGGCTCTCCCAGCCCTGGATGGCTGCGATGCCCGCAGAGGACTCGCCGTCCTCCGGTTCCTCGTGGAAGACATCCGAGCGCTCGTACTTGTCCTTGCGCACTTTGCGCAGGTAGGTGGTCCTGAACATGGTGTTGGGTTTCTGTCCCGTTCTGCTGGGGTTGATGGTATCCCTGCAGTGCTGGGTCCTCTTCAGCACCTTTAGCGTGTGAAAACTTGGGTGCTCACCCTTGGCCGTCTCATGCTAGACTAAACGCTGGTCAGCACTGGCTGGAGCGAAATAGTCCCCAAAGCCTCCCCCCACGGCTGTGGCTCCACATGCCCGGGGGCCTTCCAGAGTTTATTGTTGCCTTTGTCACCGAGCTTAGAAAAGCCATGTTGTTGATGACAAAGCAGAACCACAAAAAAGACACAAATGGTTGGATCGTGAAAACACTGCTTTGTCACACACCAGTATAGGAGGGTTCTGGTCGTCACTCAGCTGCTTCTAGGTCTCCGATACGGGAAAACCAAATACTGGATGGTGACTGGGTGAAAACTGTGTGCAGGCCAGGCCGAGCTGGAAAATTACAACACACTTTTATATATCGTTTCAGTTTTTTATACTCTTTATAGCCAACTATTTTTCTAACTAATGAGCCTTTACATGTTTATTTTAACTACTCATTGTGCCAATTATCATGCTGGTCTTCATGGACTCAAAATGCAAGCGGTAGATAACGATATACATGCAACATGCATTCAATTCAATTAAATTCAATTCAAACCATCAAAAATCTGTTGGAGTTTGAAGATTTTTCCACAATATGGGGCAGAAAATAAATCTGTTATTTGTGGGCTTTCAAAGTTGAACAACACTAATTTGCGACAAAGCTGGTGTTTGGTAGGAAGCTGACATATCATGACACTTCATTGGTTTATTGGGATCCTCATTAGTTGCTGCCAACAGGACGTTTTTGTCCTGCCGGTGAAGACCCTGTGGCTGTTTCCATCTGACAGGTTTATTTGAGATGAATAACTTCAATGTTCATTTTCTACCCTTTTTGTGCTTTCATATTTCTGTTCAAATGGCTGATGTACGATGGAACAAAATTTGGAGTAAAAGAGAACAAAATGAGACCAAATGTCCTTTAGCTCAGGTTACAAGGTCAGTCACAGTGAGGCTCTGGACAGATCCAGCAGGCTGCGAGTAAAAAGGCTGAATGGTTTCACATCAGCATTTTCAGCATATTCTGCACTGGAAATGATTCAAACCTGCGATGCTGTGAAAATTAAGAAATGCTTCACAAATATAATCTTGAGTGAAATAATACACAAATAATAGGATGATGGATCTTCTAAATCAGGAAGATTCACCCTGCAGCACGGCGACAACACACAATGCACAGCTACTGTACATTGGAGAAGCTCGACAGTTAAAAAAGGTCTTTTGCATTGATCCATGTCTGTTTTTACCCCCCAACATCAGGTTATTACAGCATTACCTGCCAAAGTTTTCCTCATGAACTTCTCAATGACATTCAAAGAGCTTTGCTGGTGTTTAGCATTCCGCACTGCCCATTTCCCAGTGCTCCGGCATAGAACAAGCCAGGATTGTTCCTTCCAACTAATGAGCTGTCCCTTGACGGACACAAACTCCAAATATGTCCAGATCTGAATCAGGATTTGCTTGTGGAGCATCTTAAATTGGATTACATAGAAATTTAGATATTAATTTGTCTGCTTAAATAATATAGCAGAGCAACTGAATTCAAACAAATGACACGGTCGTCCATACAAAGCAGCACTGTTTGTAAAAATGTGCATCATTACTGCTGTTATGGAAACTTCACAACATACACTCGTGTGGTTTTATCCTTTCAAGACAAAATGTCACAGGGATTTAATGTTGGAGCCATTGTGAACTTTGGCTCTACAACGAGGAGGAAATGCTACGTGACATTTAAGAGTGCTACAGCCATGCACATGATGTCCAATTAGAAGAGTTTGGGAAATAAAGTATGATTTTCCGTGGAATCCCAAAAGCACAACAATACGCTCCCCTATCTGACACAAGCTAGCAAACAAACCTGGACCAAATTTCTGATATTTGTTTGCTAAATATCCTAAAAATCTTTTAACTGCATTTACCTGACTTCACATGTAGCATTGCTCAGTGGAGGCTAGCAAAGCCAAACAACGCTTGTCATCGTCTGAAAGTCTCAAAGTTTTATGCAACGATTTGCATGAAACAACAGCAACAAAAAACAAAAAATGAACAAATAAAAAAACAAAAACTGACATTTAATTTGCACTCAAAATGTTTAGTATGATATTAGAGGGCACCACTCACTAGCTAGTTAGCCAGCCATCAGGTAATGGTGCGTTCAAGACAATTCGGAATTCCAACATTTCCAACCTTTATGGTCAACACCAAAATGTGGTTTTGTATTTTCAAAATACATAATATAGTATTTTATTTTGATACATTTCATAGACAATATTCAACCTGAACAGGACAGTGACATCATGAACGGATAGAGATACTGGCACAAATAATGCATGCATATGCTGAATGACACTGCCAGCATTCACAAATGAGCCACAGCTCACCACAACACATTTCATCTCCTTCTTTTTAATGTTTGGTTATAACCGGATATTTGTATGGATTTGTTACACCGCCAATTACTCCTTGTAACATTGTCACAAATAAACAAGCTTACAGTCTGTCCATCCTTTTATGATGTTCATCGCTACCTTCACGGTCGGAGAGAGCGAGCCTGGATCTCATCGCCCTCTGCTCCCATCTATATTCATGGTTACGAGATGTCGTAAATCCCATGCCTGGGTGAGATTAGAGACCTGTCCGGAGTTGGAAATGAAAGCCCAGTGTTTATCCTGCTGGTCAGGCCTCCTGGGCTGACAGACACAAGCTAGACCGAGCACGTAGCCATGGATATTTAGAGCGTAATAAAAACTAATAGCCACATGCAAAGGTGGTTCTAGGAAGTCCAAGCCTGGGGACGAGTAAGTTCTACAAATGAAAACAGGTTTTCAACTATTATTTAATTTATACTTGACACCGTGGGGCTTTGCTTCCATTCTCCCTCCCCATAAAGGAAGTGTTGCATTATTTCCTTCACTAATGCCATTCGGACCTGCAATCGGCTAACCAAACACACGCTCATAGTCTCAGTTGAAGTTGTTGTTTGAAGACTCAAACTGACACGGTCCTCTCTGAGGGATCACAAACGCTCTTCCACACCTCATTAGTCCTTTTCTGTTATTTCCCCTTTCCATGTGTATAACCAAATGATAGCCGTGGTTGTCCAGACTCTCTCCCTCTGGTTTTGTGGACTGAAGTGAACATATAGGGATAGACATACAGACATACATCATGAAACAAGTGAAATATGATAGATACCACTTGGGCTGGTGAGTTATTTTTCTCTTCAATTGCCTCTGAAAGCACGTTTTGAAATACAGCAAAATGGCAGGATCCCCCCGCAGGCAAGGAAAGAAATGATGAAATTGGTGACTAATGTTTTCTGTGTCCAGGTGAAAACACATGAAAAAGTATTTTCATGGGAAACAGAAATGTCCAGAAATGCATCAGTGTATAATGTACAAAATACAGTATTTAGTTTTTTCAATGAGATGATATAAGGTTAAAAGTAGTCTTTGTCGTTTGTAACGAGATGTTTTGTCTGTGTTTATCTCTATATCACATTCATGCAGTGATGAAATGCAAATAGATGTTTTTCAACACTATGAAATGCAAAATCCATATTTCAAATCCTACTACAGAAATACAGCCCATTCCTCAGTGAATTTACAGGCGTGAATGCGATTGGACGAAAAAGAGTCATAATGCAGCCAACGACGGACGCTAGGCTCTCTGCGGCCGTATGAAAAAAGCCGTTGTGGCTTTCCTTCACAATGAAGAATCGATCCTGAATCTTTCTCAGCTTTTCTCATCTCATCAAAGCTGAAAATCCACCGGAGTGAGAGCATACTGAACAGTAGCTCTTTATCAGACATGTCACATTGTACACCTTAGAACTACGTAAAGGCTTCACAAAGAGCCGCCTGTCACAAATTAATATCAGGCGTTATTGTTCCTCCACAGCTTGTTTTTTTTTCCCGTCAGACACAGAAGTCACATTGAGTGACTCAAATGAAAAAGCCTCATATGATATCCCGCTGACAAGCGAATGGATTACCACTCACCATTACACCATAATGATGGACTTTAGCTGCCGTTTGTTGGGTTTCTGCAATTTCGATGACCCGTAAAATCGATTCAATGCCCACTCAACAACAAAGTGCAATTTATGACGCAGAAACCTCAAAGAAATATTCGTCGTTCAATTTTCACGCTTTTGCTATGGTAACCAGAAAGCGGTGTTAGCGTAGGTGGGAGCGGATCATTATATCCTGTTTAAGGGAAACGAGCAGATGACAGAAGCACTCGAAGACATAAACACCACCCTCTCATAAGACACAACCTATATACCTACATGCACCTTATTGCACCTTTTATTACACCTCTGCACGGATCAAGAGGGATCATTGAGCTGATCGTCCTGCTGTCTCGCACCAAAATAAGACAAACATGCACAGGGGCCCTGCTTCACTTTTTGATGGAAATTGTGCTTTGGTGGTTGATTGGATATGTATAATTACTACAAGAAGGGGAAATAACAAATAACATAACATAGAAAGTATATTTGGTTGACAAAATTAAATGTTTGTATTTCCAAAATTGGTTTCAGAATCAGAAATGTCATAAGAATCACATGCTCATCAAATGAATAACTTCTTAATAGTAGTATTACTATTATTGCTTATTAACTTCTTACGTAGTATTTCCATTTTGGGCCTCTTCTGTACCCCCTATAGGTCAATTTTCTACATCCATCTGTTGACTGTATGGTTATTGTGCAAATTAATTTGAAGTTTAATGGATTTTGGTTCATATGATTGCAGTTATATATCAATCTTATCATCAATCGCTGCCTCAGGAGACAGTTTCCGTTTCAGTAAGTTTGCAGTTGATAATGCATTCAAATTACCCTGTGGAATCAACTGAATTAATAATTGATTGTTTCTTTTTCCGAAATATTCATTATTCATTTTGTTGGATAAACTACAAAACTGTTGGTTCTACAGGAGAGGAGCGGTGATGTCCCGTGTTAACGGTATTGGTTTTCAGATGTCCATTACAGTGATAAATCAATAGTTTCATCAATGTGCATGACGTCCTAAAGATCCTTCAGGTTAGAGGTAAACGTTACATTATGATCTTGTTAATTATCCTGCCTGTTCCTCTGAGTCAGAACTGAAAATATTATAAACAAACAAAAACAACTTGAACCTAATTTAATCAATAATGCTTTCATGCCTCACACACAAACACACACACACACACACACAGGTCCCTCCAAGGCATCCCTTGCTTGTTAGGAGTAATCAGGGGTTCAGGGTCTAGCTCGGAGGCTCTTCGACACGGAGGAACAGGGGATCGAACCTTCCAGTCACTTGGTGATCGCCTCACCTCTCTGAGCCGTGACGCCCCATGTTGGAGTGTATTAAGTAATGGATCTGGAGTTGATTTGGTTCTCAAGTTCCTACTACTGTATCTTCCGGCGCCCGGTATTCGATCCCTGGCCCCCCAGGTGTTTATCATACAGATTTGTTTTTGTCTTTTTTTTCTCTTACATCTCCTAGATGTGACGACTGAGCACATTTGACATGGATCTACATCTTCCTGTAATACAGTCGGTAGATTACATACAGTATAATATTGATTATATAGACAAACAAACAAACATTTCTATAGTTTCCTGTAACATCCCATACTGTATTTTAATGTTATACACGGTGTGTGCATTTTTCATCAGAAACTGTAACAAAGGATTTTTTTATGAATAATAATCAAATGGGATTAAATCTACTCCAGGAATCTAAGAAAATGATTTGTTTTTGTTTTTATGTGTGTGAAATTGAACGGAGGTCGGCACTGAGGAGGATGAGAGGGGATGATGAGGATGGTGATGATGGGTGACATTCGTCTTCCTCTAAAAACGTCCTTCTACCCACAGCCCCCCGGAGGATGAGGGGGTGAGCTCCATCCCCCGTCGCTTCACGTCATCAGATTTCCCGCTGGGAGGAGAAGAACAGACGCAACTTTTCTCTCCTCTCTCCGCTCCGCACCGGGAGAGGAGCGCGCGTTTACCAACACCGATGGAGAGGAAACGTGTCCGCAAAAGGACTGGGACTGTTTTCACACCCTCCACCGGAGAACAAATGGGATTGTTTCAAATAACGAATTGAGAAAATTCGCAAAGTCTTCTGCGGCGTTCACAGGTAAGCACCTGTAGGCTTCCATCATTCATCACACAGAAAGTCATCAGATACAAACATTACTCATCGTTTAGTTTAGTCCATCCTCTTTACAAACAAAGAGACAGAGATCCTTTTCTTTACACACTATCATCCATTTCTCATTTCACACTTTCTTTATCACAGCAATCATATCGTATTTCTGATTAATATATTTGTTAAATATTACATTTCTACATAGATTTATGATATATTCACACAGCCCCCCCTGATTTTATTAATCTCAGATATCGGATATCCAGGATCAAACCCCTTCTCGTCCCTCCCTCGTTAGCTGCCTGCCTCATTCAGTTTCTTGAGGATACTTTTGTGTTGTCCTCTAATGGATTTTACATCCATTCACCTGTGCTGGTGTCTCGCTGAAAAGTATCAACAAGTCGAGACCTGTAATGACAGCCTCTGCTAAGTGACCCCACAAACCTCTGTCATCAGGAAATGTCATCCAAATGTCACAGCTGCCAGCCAATTTATGGCTGAGGCTCTGAGTTTGGATAATATCTGATCATAAAACAAACACAACCATAAGAAAACATTACACGCATCAATAATCTACTACCAATGATAGTGAGTAGTGTTGTTACAGAGAGGCGTGTTTGATCGAGATCGCGTGTGATCGTAAACATTGCTGTAATGAAAACCGTCTCTTCCAGGTGAAGATCACCAGCTGCATCCCAGCGTCAGTCTCCACGCCTCAGTCGTTTCCCAGAAATCCCTGCCACCGTGCACCGAAATAGCTTCAGTATGTTTCTCTCAGCTCGCGGGTTTGATCTCGAGTAAAGGTTTTTGTCAGGTAAGTGTGATCGCTACAACATGGGGGATTCCAACGTCAGCCACGCAGCGGCCGCTCACGTAGAGTCGCAGGGCATCGTCTCGGCAGACGACTTGGATAAATTCATGGACGGCTACGACATGGACTACAGCATCCCTCCGGACCAGATCCCGGACACCACGCGGGGCCAGGCCTTCTTCGTGGCCACCATAGTGATTGGCCTGGTCCTCGTGTGCATCATGCTCGTGTGCGGGTTGGGAAACTTCTTGTTCATCGCCACCCTGATGCGCTACAAGAAGCTTCGCAACCTCACCAACCTCCTCATCGCCAACCTGGCCATCTCGGACTTCATCGTGGCGGTGGTGTGCTGTCCCTTCCTGGTGGACTACTATGTGGTGAAACAGCTCTCCTGGAATCACGGGCTGCTGCTGTGCGCCTCCGTCAACTATCTCCGCACCGTGTCGCTCTACGTGTCCACAAACGCGTTGCTTGCCATTGCGGTTGACAGGTGGGTGTGTTATCTCTGTCACATACTGTATATCGCAGTGTGTGCTTGTGTGTCTCTCCTGCGTGTGTGTTTTAATTAACAGGCCACAGATTTTTGCTCAAATTCCTCAAAGGTTTGGAAAGGGATGCAGCTTCCAAGGATACATTATGGAAAGCTGCAGTGCTGAGGGTTTGTTACACGATGGCAAATTTGGTACATTCCCAACATGACGATCGCCACGTTCGGAAAAAAACTACGTGGAATGGCCGACGCTCGACCAATCAGAGGGCTGGAAAATGTTGGCCTCGGCTTGACCTTGGCAGCATAGACGACGTCTCCAGGTTCTGGCTTGGGTCCAGTTTTTCTTGGATAAGTTTAGCCAGAAACATCTTTGTAGTCTTTTCTGTCACAAATTGTGCGTTTTGTTTTTTGTGTTTTAATCAGCCTTCCCAGCAAATACAGAATGAATGGCGTCCTCAGATGCCTGCCAGAGCCACCATGTTTGTTTTCAACAGATTTTATACTGCGTTATAAAATACCGCGTTTGCCTTAAGCGTTCCTATCAAACGTTACTTTCTAAAAACAATAAACATTCCCTTAATTGATTGAACTAAAATAAGTCTCTTATAGCCAAAAAACCAGTGAAATGATCGTAAAAATCGTAAGTTGTGGATTCCTGGAATGCGTCCTTTTGCCTCATAGCTACGTTTTATAATCACATTGTTCTCAAAGACATTGTTTCCTTACATCAAAGACAAATTCTCCAACTGGGATTCAGGGCTCGGATTTGCCGCGATGTACAACCAACAAAAAGTAACTAAAATTTACTGCATTAAGTTTTGCTCGCCAAGCTCTGTCACCTGTGGCACTTTGGAGGCGATATGAAAAACAGTTTGACTTATTTTCCGTTCTTAATTACTCTGGGAAAGCTCGACAGCGAAGGACCTTTGCCACAGTGACTCCATCCATAAATCCTGCTGATAATGTAACTTTGCCAGCTGCCTCATTTTTAGATTTACAACTTAACTCTCAGGCATCTCTGGCCGAAACACCGATTAGGAGAGTAAAGTGCATTAAGCGATTCTAATTTCTTTTTATCGTGCTAATCAGATTTATTTTCAGGCTTGGTTTAATACCGGCCTCCATTTCTCGTATTCTTCTTTGTTTTCTGCTTTGGTGACACCGCCCCCTAGTCCACAAATCAGTGTTGCAGGCTGTTATCTGGCAACGGAAGAACACAAATCCCTGAGAAAGTCCACAAAGTCAGATCGATCGTTGAAGCCGCAGGGTGCCCCATGCTGCGTGTTTCATGTGCACAAAAACACGACATTAAGGCTGGGAATGAATTATTTTTGCTTATTGTTCAGTCGGCCAATCCTTCTGAGCTGTGCGCATTAATATGTAACAGCTTATCGATCGCAGAGCGTGTGGGAGAATCCACAGGCTCCCGGCACGCTAATGGCAGAGCATTTATTTCTTTCCGTTTTATTTTTAATTGCAGAACAAAAGGTGCACGTGTAAATATTAAGCACGCCCCGAGGAGAGCGCATGAAAAATAAATACATTTAAAAGCTCAAAGCTAATTGACTGATGAAATGAGCGAGAACACAAAGAGAAAAGAGAAAGACGTCTGTCGGGAACTCATTCATGTCTAATCTGTGATTCTGCAGGTCTGAACAAAGGGTTTGCTGGTGATTACAAGCCATCATTCTTGAGAAATAACTTAAAGTTATAAAGTTATGATGAGTTATACTCCGGGCTCCGTTTATTAAAGTGTTTGCAGTCAATAAAGAGAACCGTAAGTGATTTAAATGTTTGCTTTAGGTTTGAAAGTCTGAAAAAACCTGTTGAGGGACTGAAAATGATTGACAATATAAAAGCTTAACAAAGTCTTTTCAACTGGGGACACAACCTTGAGCCAAAGAAGCAAACTTGACTTTTATGTCTTAACTGAGACTGAGCTCCAAAGAAAAATAATGAATTGTGCTGGCACCAAAACAGAAAATAACAAAACCTTCTTCTTCTTCAGCGTACAGCCCACGCACACCTCTCTGCAGTCTTTGTGACAGAAACCTAATTAGGTTCCTGCCTGTTTGGTTCATCAACTGCAGGTGTGATAAATAGACACAGCTGTATCCAATTGTCACCTAATTTCCAGCAGCGCGTGCCAAAATGTCCCGGGAACGCAAACAAACACCCCCGACCAATCCCTCAACCTCAAAGAGCTTTTGTTTAATGAATGATCTCTGATGTCTGGAATCCACCCGGCACCCTGCAGGATTGTTTGGTCTTAGATTTATTCCCAGGCTCCACACTGCAATAAAACATCTGTCTTCTTGCAGGTACATGGCCATCGTCCATCCTCTGAGGCCTCGTATGAAATATCAAACCGCCTACTGCCTGATCACCGGCGTATGGATCGTTCCCATCCTGATCTCCATTCCCTCTGCCTACTTCGCGTCGGAGACCATCTACCCCAACAGCGGTACAACCCCAAACACCCACAAAGTCTTCTGCGCTCAGATCTGGCCTGTGGACCAGCAGGCCTACTACCGCTCCTACTTCCTGTTTATTTTCGCCGTGGAATTCGTCGGGCCCGTCATCGTCATGGCAATGTGTTACGCGAGAATCTCCTGCGAGCTTTGGTTCAAGAATGTCCCAGGGTTCCAGACCGAGCAGATCAGGAAGAGGTTACGTTGTCGCCGGAAGACAGTGATGGTCCTGATCGGGATCTTGACAGCGTACATCCTGTGCTGGGCACCGTACTACGGCTTCACCATCCTGCGAGACTTCCATCCAACACTAATCTCCCGCCACAGGAACTCTCTGGTAGCTTTCTACATTATCGAGTGCATCGCCATGAGCAACAGCATGATCAATACTTTCTGCTTCGTCAGTGTCAAGAACAACACAGTCAAGTACCTCAAGAAAATCGTGCTGGTGCGCTGGAGGTCCACTTACGCTCCCGGTAAGACTGTGGATGAAATTGACATCAGGACCTCCTCCATGCCCGTGACAGAGGAGATTGAATGCATTCGTCTCAGGTGAAGAAGATAAACTGACACCGAACCACCACTCAGAGTCTAAGTGTTATTCCCAATCTACGTGAAGCCGTTCTTTCCATATTCCAGCATAAAGCACAGATCTTGTACTATTTTTTCATGTGACAGAATACGACGCTTTCATCTATTCAAGTTTTTGTGAAAATGTCAGTGTTATCCTATATTGTTATACATTGTGTACCGTCACTGTGTGTATCGTAAATAAATCTTATCTTTATTTATACATAAGCTTGCAGTATCATGCTAATCTTTGCATTGCATCGTTGATTTTCTGCAAAATGAATTAAGTCTCAATACTAAAACATCATGTTGTTGTTGTGTTCTTTGTGTTTTGGTTTCTGATAAATTATTAGCGAAGTTTATGATAGAGATGTGATTTAAAAAAAAACAACCTTTAAGTCTGTTTGTAAAAGTATTGAGAACGTATTTCAGGAAATTTGTGGTTGGTTTTTTTTGCATGCATTCTTTGCCGACGACTGCATTTTGTGTATGTTCGGATTCGTTGAAAATGAAAATAAAAATAAAAATCGTTGCAGCTGTATTTTAATTACATATTTTATTTGTTTCCCACTCGCTACATCATCGTCATCATCCAACACAGACAAACACAGAGATGATTCAAAGCAGCAAGAACGATATTGGCTAATTCGTTGTTCGGCGTGATAAATTGGAAGCAGCGGCAATCGATCAATTGTAGTGTTGATAAAAAACAGATTGGAGAATGTTGTCACCTCGTCATGGTGAATGTGTGAATAAATCTGAACGTAGCAAATCCATTCCTGTCACAGGTTGTCACAATATTTCAGGATACTTGGATATATTTTGCTCAACATGAGTCAAATCCCAGTATGTATCCATAATTTGCACACTTTACTCTCTCGGAGCACTGGTGCGTATCTAAAACCTTGAACGTTCTGCACTGCACCCATTACCCTTTGACACTCGGAATACTGAAAGTAATCTGAGAAAAAGGCTGCAAACGGTCTCCCCATAGCTGTTTTCACACTTTGTCATCTCAGCGTTTTTTGAGGGTCAGAGTGCTCGCTAATGCAGCTTTCTCCTCAGACAGACAGACAGACAGACAGACAGATAGGCGTAGTGTGTGTTATTTCTCTGTTTTTATGTGGTTTTTTTTTAATGAAATAAAACATGGAGCTGGCATTGTATGTGCAGCTCCTCTGACTCCCTCTCCTGGGATTGAAACATATGTTTGCGCACTAAGAAACAAAGACGTGCATCTAAAAGATTATGGTCTCAGCTGTGGAGCGAGTGATGGAAAGTCTTTGTTTAACAGCGCAGCCACGTTCACAAGTGCATCACACTCTTTCTCACCACATGAAACAAAGTATGGGTGAGTATGTGTGTGTGTGTGTGTGGGCGGATTGTTAACGTGTAAAGACACAGCTGGGAAATGTACCGGTTGTTTTGGCGCGAACATCACACGCCGTACTAACGAGGCTGCAGCTTATTTTTCCACTCGAGTCTACTGCTCACAATGCGATCCACACGCGCGGTGTAACAAGAATAAGTTGTAAAATTGTGACAGTGCTAATGAGACATCGTCCCAGGACCATGTTGACGTCAGCCCCCGTTCTCCATTCATCCCAGTTTGTCGCATCTTATGCTAATTTGCTGTTTGACAATAGGAACCGATGATTTGGCCATTATGACGGCCCCTGGTTATTGTCCCCATTACTCTCATGCTTCGGCCCCTTTGGGTTAAGTGTCAGATAGCACAGGGACTTTTTCCTGTTTTCCTCCTTCCTACACGTCGAAACTCTGCTGCCATTATCCTTGCTGCCACATATTTTCCTTGTACCCGGCAGCCCGGCCCCATTGTTTGCCTCCGACGGCTGCTGTCTGGGAGATCTTTGATGTCTACCCGCCATTACTCCTCTCGAGGCATTTCCCGGCTGTTCGGAAGCAGCACCGTTATCCACAGTTGCTCACATTTGAATAGTTTCAAATCCAACATTACTGCTTTATTCTGCGAGGATTTCGAATATGAAATGTGGACAGAATAGTAAATATTTTAATCGCTCACTTAACATGCAAATAAAAAAAGACTGATTCTACATTATCTCATCTTGTCTCATCTTCGATAAGACAAGATGAGATAATCCTTTATTAATCCCTTGTGGGACATCTTGTTTTTATTTATATGCCCAGTCTGCCCTCTTAGACTCACAGGCTTTGTGTGTGTTCCTCATAAATCATCGATGGCTTGGACCCACAGAAAAAAGGCACCATAGATGAAAATCTGTTTTAAAAGTAGCTCCGGCACAACCATGATGTGTATGTTCCCAAATAAACAAATAATACAAAGCCCCGGGGCACTCTTGACAACATTTGCTGCAGAGACCGATGAGGACAATTAGCGGTAATTCATAGCACCACAAGGTTAAAAACGTTTGTGAAAACGAGCAGTGAAAGGAGCTGGCAAAGACGGATTTTAACGCGCCCAGCGCAGCGGCAACCTCTGAGCCAGTGCTTTGTTCTACCAATGCACCACTGATTGAGTTCCATCCGAAAACAAACAAATGTTTAATTTCCCCGGTACTCGAGTATTCAAACAGGCATCTCCAAGCTCCACATCGGTCGACGCCGTCGCTGATCGCACAGGTGTCATCGGATGAAGTTTTGTGGATTCAGCGCTCGCTACTTAGTTTGGACAAATGGGTCTGGAACGAAGTGGAATATAAATCAGTTGGTAGTGGAGATTCATCATTATGCTCTCCGTCACGTTTCACACCTCATACATTTTAAAGAACTCTGCCATCTGCCAGAGTATGATGAAAATAGCTCGCCTAATGGAGATTGGAGTACAGACCGACTTCTTAGTTTTGATGTCAGGGAGATTCAGGCAATTTTGTAGCACAGCACCGCAGATATGGAGCTAGAGACAGATGGGACTGTATGCCAATGGAAGAGTCGTGTTTACGGAGCAAATGGAAACCTGGGCAGCCAAGCTTCAACACACATTTGCTGAGTGACGAGGTCATTTTTACCTCCTCACAACAAATACGGTCCATTACACACAGTTCTAATAATTTGTTGGATAATCTAAATAAATACGTCTGTTGACTTTCATTTGTTTGCCTCTCATTAGATTTGGTTGTATAGAAATTGCTCATAATCATGCTGTTGGTGTGCGAGAGCGGAGTGTGGGGGAAAACTGTTGTTGAGTCACCCCTAGTCTGTGTGCGTCACCAAAACATTAAGAACACAGCATCTTACCTGCAAGGAAATCTAGACATTTTTTACATCGTGATGCTGACGCCACCGTGAATCACTGCGTGTTAGTACAGACTCAGTAAAGATGACGGAAAGAGGATAGTTTTGTATAAACGTGAAAAAGTGGCTAGAATTCAAATGCAAATTGCAGGCATTTTAAATAAAATATATATGCAAATAAGGCTTACTTTTCTTATCGTGCAACGTAAAGATTGAGCGATTGACGACAGGCTTTCCACGATTTAAACAAACATTTGTCCCCTCCAGGTGCGGCGAACGAACGATGACCGAGTTGAGTTAAATAACGATAGACTGCTGTTCCTATGTTTGGTCCAACAAATAAAAGGGAAAGCTTTCAGGCTCTGCAGTCACTGAGGGCTCACTTTGCTTGAGTGCTTTCAATTGAGCCTCCCGAGCACGCCACGCCTGCACAGTTTGCCAAAAAAGTCGAATCCTCTCGCTGTTCTTGTTGAATTCACACGTTTTGCTGTGGTTTCTTTTCATCTGCGGACGACAAAATTCACCTCAAGTGGGCATTAAACGAGTTTGTTTTTGTGTGTTTCCGCCACACGTTCTTCAATTCACCAAATTCCAGTTTCAATAAGCAGGTGAGTGGAAAGTCGGAGAGGCTCCTGAGTGGCACGCTGTCGGTACGTGCAGATGAAGAGGCCCCAGATGACGTGAGTTGATAGTCAATATTCTGTCAAGAACAAACGTGGTGAGATATGACTAAGATTTGTGCCCGTATGAATTCATCCGACATTCAGACTTGCTGCAATAATAAAAATCAAGCCCAGGCCCTTCCTTTGAGCGTGCTGAATTGTGTCTTTGACAACACTTGGACTTGGACATTGCTGACGAAATGAAGTTCACAAATCGGTTAGTATTGATCCCATTCTGAGCTGGTATGATTTGACCCAAAGTTCCCTCCGTGAGCGCCGACAGCAGCAAACACGATGCACTGGACCAAGAAATGTGCTGCGTTCGGTCGTTCAGCACTGGGAAATGTTGAGATTACTTTTGGATTGGTTCGAAAAAAGATGTATCGAAGGCTGAATTTAGGACAGCGTCCACTTTAGGTGAAAAAAAAAAAGAAAAAAAAAGAAAAACGATGCCGGTTCGCTGAGATTACAAAGTCGCAAATTTGCCAGAAAGAAATTCAGGAAAATAGTCTAATATTCAAACGCACACCAGTAAAATGATCATAGTAGTGTGTGTGAGAGGTTATGCGTGTGTGAACGTGTACGAACGTGAAAGTTTATTTCCATGATGGTGCGAAAGAAAGGGGAAAGTGAACCAGAAGGTTATGGCTTAAAAACTGCCGAGTGAGGCGTTTAGAAACAGCTGATCAATATATACCACATTAGCCAGTCAATTAATCCTGCAATACTACAGGAAGCCCGACAGCGATGGATCAAACAGTCAAGTCTTACCGACTCTACGTTTACCTACGAATAATAGAAAATACCTTAATAAATAATTTGATAAGCTTTATCTTGAAATAAACCATATTAATACAAAGCAATCCGTGTCTTAAATACTCTCTGTAATAGTGCCCATATTGGATAATAACTGACTACACTGACTTATTGCATATATACGTATGGTAGTGGGTCGGATGTAATTATAGTAATTAAAGAAAATGTAGCGTAATTAATGTTTTACCCTGCGTTGAGTGGCATAATTTTATTCCATAACAGTTTGCCGAGACCCAAAGTCCTGGATGAATGAAAGTGTGATTACTGGGTGTTTGGTTGTTGATAATATGTGCAGCAAAGTGATTGTAATGGCTAAAATTCTATTTTTTGTCTAAAATAAAAGCATTTGTGGTTCAACGGGTGGGCTGATGACGACAAGAGTCAAAGGATGTAATATGTCCAGGGGACAAACGACAGGGAAAGGCCCACTCAGGGATGATAACCACCTCCTCTAAATGCCATTTTAATGTGATATTCGCCACATTCACCGTGGCCCACGGGTTTGCAAGACGAGACACCGTGTGACAGGAAATCAATGGCTGCTCATGAATAACGATTCTGATTTGGGGATTCAGTTAGAGCTCACTAGAGAACAATCTGGTCAATACTCCTCTTTTAACGGCCGAAATGAAAACTATAGATTTGTCAGTTACGCTGGTCGTCAGGTGTCTGCGAACAAGTTGAGAGACGAGTTTATTTCACTTTAAGACTCAATCTTACATCCTTTGCACATACGGGATTATTGTGGTAATCTCACGAGCGCTTTGTAAAAAAAACAGATAATTTACGGTGACTTTGGGAAAATTGCCTCATCGACAACATCCTACACGTCGATACGAGCGATGGATTGATTTGGACGCGGGGAGAAAAAAAATGAAAGGTGTTGAAATTGTCAGTTACGTCACCCCGTTAGATCAGCTGTCATCAAAGCCAATTCTTGTTTTTTAATCTGTTTTCTTTAGTTTGCGTCACAATGGTCATTTGAATCAATTTGAATCTCAGTTGCAGTTTGAATTCATCCGACCGAGGGAAAAGGCCACATTTGTCCCATTAGACGACAAGGGGAACACGATGTCTTGGAGAAGCCCTCGGAGTAACAGAAAATTAAATGTTCTGCTTTGATGGCTCCACAAATGGCTTTCCTTCTTTCTCCCCAAGGATGAGAGGAAAAGGAGGAGATACATCTTATCTGCTGGGCGTGCGCACGTCCTGTTCTCTCCTCCGGTAGTTCATTCCTCAAACACCATTCTGAGGAGCATTCAACCAAAACTGAGTGGTCAAAAAATCCGGCCGATCCAGGAATGGAGACTAATTAAACGGTATGTTGACCGTAGATAGCTCCAGGCATTGGCAAAGGCCGTGTTAAAATCCCTGCTCTCTGCTAAATACCAGAGGGATTTGTCTCCCGTATCAGAGATTCAATGCCTCTAATTGTTCTATTGCCTTTTGCAAAATGGATTCTCGTCCAACTCGGTGTTGTGTTCATACAAACGCTTCTCTGTGGATTGATTTACACCTTTGTGTTGAATACGATTGTCCTTCAGTCAATAACAAGAGCATCCGATGATCACAGTCACGTATTAGCCTGCATCTTCGGAAAAAGGCTTTATATAGGATGGTTTTGCCATAATGGAGACTCAGTGCAGTTCATAAGGACCAAATATTATTGCCTCGCACTTTGCAGTTCAACGCCTTGATTTCGCCTTCGTTCGTGTAGCCCGTTAGCAGCCCGTTGTTACAGTTAGCACACAGCCCTGTTTGATGCTAACCAGTTTTGTTTTTCACAGTAGGGGCCATTATTTGAGTAGTTAATTTTCCGGCGTAGCCTCTGTGACATCGTAGGTTTGCTCAGGTGTTGATGCAGCCGATTCCAAATCCAAATTACTGCAGCTGCATTGAGCATCGTTAAGCTAATGGGTTTAAAAACTGTTTTTCCACTGCAACTCAACTTTAAGAACCTTTTCGATCTGCTCGTGTCAAACCAGGTGTACTTGCGAATGTAAATTCTACGGCGTAAAAAACTGCAACAAGAAAAAGATTTTAGCTACGGACACTCAGGGACAATCAGGGACAGAATGGAGAGACAGGAAAATGTGAGGCGACATTCTGCCAACACAGCCATGAGACAAGGCAGTTTAGGTAATCGAAAATGCGAGGAACTCCCATGGTTTTCATGCACCTATTCTTGTTTTATTGTTATAGCTAAAAAAAAAAAAATAAAGCAAAAAAAGCAACTATAATTTTATAGGCTCACACAACAGAAATCATGCTGCTAACAAGTCCACAGGAAAAACAAAAGCAACAGAAATGGAGGATATTTTCATACTGTTTACGTGTTTCACTTGTCAAATCAGCAATCACATTGTAATGGACTCACAGCAGCAGCCACTCAGCACAATATAAGAGCAGAAATTAGTAGCTCTGTAGAATGCAACAACGGAATGCATAATTTACATTCAAGCACTATAGATTGACCGCTTTAAACACCCGTACCATTGGAACATGTTCACATAGCAGTAGCCAAACCGCTAACAGGCCGTCACCCGCTGTCGACCAAGCTAGTTAGCATGTTAGTTAGTTAGCATGGCAGCAATCACAGTCAACACTAAGCTAACATACGTGCTAAAAGCTGTGAAAATGTTACAAAACACAACGTATAACACAAGCACACGCACCACTAAACATAGAACAAAAACTTCAAACAGAAAACAAGCAACCCAAGATACATATTGTCACAATCCTTATCAAATGGCAGGAAGCCTGCCAGCCTGTAAATGTACTTTAAAACATGCTGTCTGTGTGTTTATGCTGCTTACACGTATAGCAGGCGTGTAAGTTTGAAATTTTAAAACATTGTTGGTAGTGTTCTCTTCTTAATGTTTAGTTTAAAATGAATTTTTGTGCTTCAAATTAATCATACATGCTGACATCAATTGCCAAATAGAGTGTAATTCATTTGCAGTGAAATTTATGGAAACGGCGCTTGTGTTTCATTGTTGTTTTTTCCCCTCTGAACCATCACGGAGACTTGAGACCGATTGTGCTGATTTGTTTGTCTCGGTGCTTGATGGAGGCTACGCACTCAAGTGCACTACAAGTGTCGGTCTGCAATCAGCAGCTGGTTGATTAGTATGATTTCCCACAATTCTGCAATGTGGTCTCATGCTAATGGTCATGTGTTAGCTATCATCAAAGTTGGCATCAAGGGGTTTCCACATCGCTGCATGTGTCTGTTTGATCAGCAAGGTTGTGTCTTGCCAGTTTCAGCTCACTGCGCGGGAAATGATGACAGGCGCTAGAAGAAATCATTCACTGGGACGAGCATCAAGCGTCGGGTTCTGATCATTTGTTCTCTTTTGGACATGAAATTCAGTTTTTAGGTCATGGCGATGTCTTGTTTATCACACTGGTTTATTTTTCTCCATACTATTACACTTCGGGGTAATATAGGCCTCATGTATATTAATTGATATAACCTAATCTAGCCCTTATTGTGCCGTAATTCTATGCTTGCCACTTTCTCCTTTGAGCAGTGATTAATCCACCGCTGTTTTTCCTTTACGAGGGAGACACGGGGATGTTGTTTGAGCTCCATGGACCGGGGTTGTGCACAGCAGGCGTAAAGAAACTGTGTTAAACACTTGATTAGTCTAACCTACTTTTCAGCATGTTTGTCAAGCAAAACAAATTAGCCATTAATGTTTAAAGAGGAACCCTTTCGCCTATGACTCATAGAGACAGACATAGGTTGATATATAGTGCCCTCTGGTGTTTGAATGGTAGAATGCATACAATTGCCTGTATGTAATTAATAGTAATAACCATAGTGTTCATACATACTAAAATCTTACATGAAATGAATGCATTACTTTAGTGTTATTGTCTCAGAGTCTCCCTCTCTTTCCTTTCATGGTAAGGTTTTTTTTGTTTTTTTTTGAGACTTTTGAGTCCTTGGAGACATCCTGTGTGAGATCGGCCTACACGAATAAACTTGACTTGATTGATTCAAGCGTGAGCATGTTATTTACCTTCCGTCACATTTTGGATTTCCCGTTTAAATCCAGTATTACCGGTGTATCTTCAGGCACGTACTGTCTGGATCGTGACATGCCTGGATCGCACTGAAAGAAGCAGCCTGAGTGTGAGTCAGTGTGATCAGAGCCTGTGGCTATCAGCGTCGAAAAAAACGACGACTTGTCAAAAGGATTTAGCACGCCTTGTCGGGGGAAAACCATATTTTGGTAAAAGGAGAGAAAATGGTACGAGATAAAATGGGCAGAGAGGTAACTTGGTGAAAGGTACATTACTTTGTATTCAATCTAAGTAAAGTCAAATATGTAAAACAAAAATAAATGAAGATTTTTAGTTTTCAAATGTCAGTTTTTTTTTTTACAACGACAAATAAACAGAATTTGGAAACTCAGTTTGAGCCAAACACTCAAGAAGGGTGTGTGTGTGTGTGTGTGATAACTTATATCTCAATTTTTTGTAAATGACAGATGAACATGGAGGAAATGAGAAAAACCACGGTGGGAAACAAATGAAGACTCGAACCTAACCACAAGTGTCTTTGTCTTATGTTTCACTGTCATTCTTACAAGGTGTCATATTCTGTAACAGACACACACACCACGCCATATAAGACGCGACACACCCATCCTGCAGTTGTTCATGTTTTCACGTTCTTTGCATTAGCAGGTAACATGCTGGTTAGATGCTAAATAGCGTTTCATTGTCAAAGTGTTGTTCTATGTGCAGTGACAATAAAGTAGAATCTAATCTAACGTGACCGTTATGTTTTTGTTTGTGAATGTTGCCTTTACTGCTCCACTTCTCCATCTTTAAGAAGATTCTGACACCCAGTTTGAAAAAATTCCTTAAATGAATTGATATCTACTGCAAAAACATCATACCTGTGGTTAATAAACTCTCACCAGCAGAATGAATAACTCTTTCAGAAATCGTAAGGCTTGATTTTTGAGAAAAGTAAAACCATCTCATTTGTTAAAGTTTGCCATATTGACGCCAACCAACCATCCAAGTCACATTTCAGACTTGTTTATACTCCGCTGTAGGATAGCTCAAATAAGACAAAATGTAACAAGAGATACTTGCTAATTATTTCCCTTGAAATAAATGGGATTGAATAATTGATTAGATCATTTTGATATATTTTATTAATTTCTATTTGTGCACAATAACATGAAAGTTACATAAAATGAGACTTATTGTGCCCAGAGAGGTGAGACTGCACATTGATGAATTAGACCCCGTGTGCCATCGTACCGATATTTCTCCAAATGTTCCGCTCCAGATGTTTCTGTCTCTGTTATTTCCCGCTTTTGGACACCAACTGTATTGCTTTGATCCACTCCTTCCTTTCCTCCATTGTAGCTGCTTGGAGGAAGTAGTGCGTCTCCTCCGAGGTGATGATCTCGAAAAGGTTGCCCTCGATGTCATACCTCTTGGCTGTGAACAGGACGGGAGGAAGAAAAAGGTGTTAAAAGGTTCGAGCGGAAACTATGTCATGTTTCTCATTCGCAGTCTGTCACGGCAGGGGAGCCCGCGGGCCATCGGAGTGTATCCTGTGGCAACAGTTTCACCCACCATCAGGAACGTGCTCCACGGCCGTAACCACCGAGCCACGGAGATGGATCGATCCCAGAGGGTCATCGCCCTTACACGGCCAGAGAAAGGAGACAAAAACAGGCGGTAGGACGAAGGAAAGACAAGATTTGAACAATAATGACTTTCCGGCAGGTCTTTACCTTTGTGGGATCATAATAATGCATGTAGGCAGGGTCGTCCCTCAGTATGAACTTCCTCACCTTCCAGTTTTTTCTCCTGTGTCCCTGTGAGACAGTGAGACATCCTCATGTTGGGTGATCTGGGTGAGAGGCCGTTGAACCGGTCTGCCCGAAAACACGACCTGCTCTCTCGCAAATTTAACTTCCCCTTTCTGTCAATGTGAGAAACGGCCTCCTCATTGTACTAAACAAAAAAAAAACTAAAAACACTTTCGTTTCCATTGTGCGCAAGTGTCACAGGTTTCTGTCAGCCTGAGAGTGTAGAGTAAAGGGAAAGTGGCCGTTTAAAAAAACAACAACATTGATTTGAAGCTATTCAAGCTTCAAAGACTGATTTTTCCCCAGAT
>OMNV01020362.1:0-11513 GCA_900303265.1 Brotula barbata | reverse complement strand
TGTGAGGGGTGTGCGAACGCTCGCCACAGAGCGCAGACGGGAGATAAAGTTTCACTCTAACTCAATCTGCCTCCATCAAATCAACAGTCACTTATGACAGGGCCATAATGGACTGCCATTGGATCAAAACCAGGAAGTGGTCACGGATCATTAATTATCCCTCTTTCCTTGCTTCTGTTGCTCTCCCTCTCTCTCCACCCTCTCTCCTTGCCCTCTCTCTCTCTCTCTCTCCGGCTCCATCTTACGGCCTAGAATGGAGGAAATGAGCTGAATAAGTGGTGGAGCAAAGGAGGGAAAAGAGGAAGAGAGGGAGGATGGATGATAGAGATAGGGAAAGTGGGAGGAGCGGAGGAGATGAAAAGAGTTGAAAAAAAAAGAGAGGCTGCACGACAGGCGGTAAGAGGCTGTCGAGAACAGGAAGGAACCTGGTCTGAATGGTTCATGAGGTCGCCAGTCAGACTGACGACAAACATTAAAGAAGACCAACAACACACACACACACACACACACACACACACACGGCCCATGCCAGAGTCCATCCATGACGTTTTCCACCAATGTCATGCTGATACATGATAACGTTGGCGTTGATGATGCTGCAGATAATGTTTGATGCTGGAGACGTCGGTGTCTTTGTGGTTGTCCAACAGAGTGATGATGATGTTGATCATAAGAATGATAACGATGACACAGATGATGGTTCTGTGTTGAAGCTGATGAAGATGATGGAACGGTTTAGTTACCGTTCACGGCGAAGATTAGACGTTATTGTCGTTGTCCTTGTTGATGTCGATTAGATGAATGGTGTCGACACCGACGATGACAGTGACAGTGACAACGATGATGCTAAAAATAACGAAGCTTTTGTTCGTTGTTGATGCTAAACTTTATTGTGACGATGACGTTTCAGATGAAAATGTTATCTGTTGATGATGATTTACACCAACAATAACGTTGATGCCGCCGACAAGATGATGCTGTTTGTTGATGAGCACCTTTGCTTGTTTTTCGTTATGTATGTAAATATAACTTCTGGTTATAAAATGTTGCTGTTCGTGATGAGTTTAACTGAACCGCTTATTAAACCGTGTTGTCTCATTCTATTTGTCGTTACTAGTCGCTCCTCTCGGTTCTCCTTTGTCCATGTAGGTTTTCGTTTGTAAAATATACGTGAACCTGCAGAGATTTAGAGCATTTGTTTATCTCAGTGCTGGGATGGGCCCATTGTCTCTGAGCTCTCTCCTCAGGTCAGGGATGGTGAGAGCTCCCCAGCTGACTCTTTTGTGCCTTGTCTGGGATCTTGGTGTTGGATTAGCCATTGTAACTTGGTTGTTTAGGATCCAGAATCAGAGGCAGACGTAGCATTGGAAACGGGCTTTACAAAGATCATACACAGGATCAGGAAGAGAGGGCGAAAAGGGCAAGGCAGAGGACCACCACGAAGATCTGACAAAGACAAATAATGATGGTGATCATGATCAGAATGTTTTTGCTATTGTAGCTGATTTGACAATGACAACAATTTTTATGATAATTTAAGATTAATGTATTTGTATACATATATATAGATAGATAGAGAGAGAGAGAGAGAGAGAGAGAGGTGAGAGAGATGCTTAGCATGTCTCTCACACACACTTATACCTCAGATTAGATTAAGTGTAAGTGATCTGTCAGGATGGTGGGATAAGAGAGACTCATGCAGAGCAATACTGACGAGGAAGAGGAAGACAGAGTTAAAGAGTTTTGCATTGATTCTGATGTTTATGACAGAGAGACAGACAGACAGACAGACAGACAGACAGACAGACAGACAGACAGACAGAAAATAAGATGGGGGTTTTCTGCTGTGATCATTTAAATTGAATGTATTTTTTAATCAAAATCATTATTTCATATATTACAACAGTACTCTTTAATTCATTGTTAATAGAGAGAGAGAGAGAGAGAGAGAGAGAGAGAGAGATCACATCTGTGGTACAGTCTTTCATGTGTCTGCCTGTTTCTAGATCCAGATTTCATTTCTACAAAGACTGACAGCAGCTGATTTGCAGTGGAAGCAGAAGCTGCTGGAGGACTCGGGACTCAGTGAGTGAGGCGCATATATATGGGAGCATGTGTGTGTAATATTATTAACATTATTATTATTAGGGGTAGTATTATCATCATATTGTGTGTTTCACCATGTGTTTCACTGGTTGATTTTAGGGACCATTATCTGTTTTGATGGATGATAAATGAAAAATAAAAAAATCGGGATAAAACAATAAAATCTTTTGATCCCGAATGATTGATATTAATGCTGTTAACTGCTAACAGTTAAAAATATTTTAAAAGTCCGTAATCATAAATATAAGTACACGCTGCGCTGTTGTCGTGCCGTAATTATGCACAACGAACGGCAGGTGGCAGCACTGAGACTGACTTTGTGTTGTAGTGTCCTTTAAATGAGACCAAAGAAGAAGAAAAGTGCGACGTCATTGTTTATGGTTAGAATCAAACCGACAGAGGAGGAAGAAAGCCAACTCATCCGGTGTTTATTCATAATCATCTCCGCGCTTTTATCGCTGTCCAGTAAGTTCAGGATACGGAAACGTGACGATGATGATTCTAGCTTCTAAACGTGCAGAAAATTAATGTTTTTATACGTCAAATCAAATCTGCAACACACGATAAACGCTGGGAAAGGAAAGCGGTTCACACCCATTTAACGTGCATGATAAGAGGATAATGATAGTCATAATACTAATAATAATAACATCCCAAGTTAATGCTACTACACTTAGTTGTTTATTTGGCGTTTTGGGAAAACAAGCTTATATGCTGTAATGGTTATATAAAAGCTAATCCGAATGAACCTTTCCTTCTAAGTGACGCAACAATACAGTATAATAAGACATATTACAACCACTAAAAGCCACTACAGTGTCCTTTGAAAAGGAAAGAAAAGAAAAACACACACACATATGAGCGTATGGGTTTATAGAGCATACGGTGAAACTGTCACGTGTTTTGAACAATACTGGGATATAATGATGGCATCACTCTGCCCACCAGAAGATGCATGATCCCTCTTTGACTTGTTGCAGATCGCCCTTCACCATGACGACCAAGCGTGGTCTGATCACCGATTCCTTCAAGGTGGTAAAGAAGGCCAGGCGAGTGCGTAAACGAGAGAAGCAGCCTCCTCCATCTCCCCCCAGCGGTGCGTTTTATCAGAGGGGCAAATGTGAAAATCCCACCGAGGTCTCTCTGCTGACTGTGTGAACGTCATGGAGGATAACAAAGCTGCTGCTGCATCCTGGTTTCAGAGCTACTGTAACTGTAGTGATAATCCGTGTTCAGCGTTAATTCTCCATACTGATTTTTAGTTTGTAGGATTTTTCATAAACGGTGTCTGACCTGACATCTTTGGGGAAAATGATGCATTCAGTCCTGCGTCACTTGACAACTCGGAGGACAGTTAGTGACGGCGAGTGTTATAAAGGAGAACACAGTGTGGACAAACAGACGACAGGATAACAAAGGAAAGTGTCTCAAGGCACCGTTTCAAAAACACACAACACAGGATGACTTCTACTGTCGTAGACCGGCCTACATGTTTCAATTTCACGGATATGGACTGGTTGAGACGTTCGGGTACCCCAAATCACTCGCCCAGTCTCATTTTCACATTTACACGTAGGTGCCCGTCTCCAAAGTGCTGCCGTCGGTCGATCGTACCACGCTCACTTCCCGCCCCACGTGATGACAGTAGATAGCAGGATGGATGAAAAACGTGGTCAGTTTACGAGGACGTAACAAAAAGAGGCCAGCTGGTCACACGGCCATTAGAAATAGCAAACGTTATCAATTTCACCGATAATTGCGTGGAGTAGATGTGTAGATGTGTTTGGCGGCCTTTGTGCCTCCGTTTTTTTGCTGACAGTGACATTTCCAAGACGTCAAATACAAACGCTGCAGTTCGAAGATGCAATGTGAAGGAATGAATGAATGAGTTTGATGTTTCAGACGCCGACGCAGCTTCAGACCGAGATGAAGAGCTCCAGAAGCTCAAGCAGTTTGATCTGGACTGGAGATTTGGACCCTGCACAGGTAACACACACACACATACACACACATATATACACACACTGCTGAGTTTCCAGTGCTGTAATAACTTCTTTTATAATAATCACTTTTTTTGTATTGGACTCCTTAAACTCTTATCTGCACCCCTTCGTTCAGGCCACGCCTACTTACGTCTTTTCCAGCATTCTGAATTTTTCCCTGTTTTTTGTCTTTCCTCCTCCTTTTCACTCAGTTGTCACTAAAATTGTACTTGTACGATGTCGGGACCAAACTGTATTTTGTAATGTTTTGATATCATTGTCTGCCAAAGTGAAAAAAAAAGTGAAAAAGAATCAGGTGTCACTCATAAGTAAGAAAAAGAGCTAATCTCAGCTCCTCTTAACACCTCCCACATCACCGTCGCCTCTCAGTCAGGGAGGAGGTCCATGGGCTGAAATGGGCTGAAACCCCCCCAGTTTACTTGATAATAACAGTAAAGCTCTCTCTGTCTCTCCCTCCCTCTCCCCCTCTCTCTCTTTTCTCTCTCTCTCTCTCTCTCGCCTTCTCTCACTCTTAGGTGTCAGCAGACTGCAGCGGTGGGAGCGAGCACAGCTTCATGGTTTGAATCCACCAGAGGAGATCAGAGAGTTTCTGCAGAAAACATGCAACGAGCCAGAGTACAACCAGAAGTAATACACACAACACACACACACACATACACAAGCTTGACATTTTAGTTTTACCGGTTCCCCAGTTTCTACGATCCACATGGGGCTCGGCCAGGCTCAGTATTCCCCATGGGGTTCAGCTCATCTGGTCAGTTCGGTGCTCTGTGTGTCCAAACCACCAGCAGCAGTGTGTATTTGATAAAGTGTAATATCATCCCACACCAGTAGGGGGCAGAGTTTCCTTTGACTCTTGAGAGAGTGTTTTGGTTGAGAAGGCATCATTCCATTCGCTCAAAGAGACGCAGTCTAAGTGATGATGGAGACTGAGAGTTGATCTGGATAATGATGAGTGAAGCGGTGAGATAATTTATCATGAAGGTTCAGAGGAATTTATTGATATGAGGACCATTTGGATTTTATTTGCAGGTTATGAAGCTATTGAGATTCTCCGTAACTGTTCGGTCTCTGCGTTGGGCCAGGCCAGACGCAAAGACAAGGTCCTCAGGCTGGATTTGGCGTTGGAATGAAAATATTTTGGTCTGCATTAGACCGGGTCCAACACACTCACAGACTCACAACAAAGATTAAATTAAACTTTTAGGCTTTTTCCTCGCCAAACTTTCATTGCACTTAGAGTACCTCACGAACGGAACGCTTCGCCTGGTTCGCTGCAGCCCTGCCAAGTGTGAGCAGGCGTACTTCGAGCTGGACTCTTAAGATCGGATCGCCCTGGACGTTTGTTAAAACCAGATCTGAATTCCCCGTTAAAGTGCCAGGCTGGGTTTGGATAACAAAGCCATAACAAAAAGTGGGCCAACACAGTCTAAACACCAGCTTAAAGCAAACTGTATGAATCATTCCATCATTAAAACCAGGGTGGGAGTGACTGTCAGTGACATCACAATGTGGCGGTGTTGAGTGCAAAGGAATAGAACAACATACAAAGTTCAGACTGGAGACAACCATGAAATGTGTGGACAGGAAGGAGAGGAAGGGCTGACTGGAGCCCGGGCATCCTGAGGAGAGGGCAGCAGCAGAACGATCAAGAGTGGGCAAACATTGAGCAAACTTTTAAACTGGATTAGAGTTGTCTGGACAATCCAGTCCCTCTTTTTTCTACCAAGGTTCAAAATGATGTCTTTATTCGGTCCCCGTCTTCCAAACCGGCCATCTGCTGGACTAATCATGTCACGGTGTTTTCTGAACGCTTTGACGTGAGACAAAAGGTATTAATGTTCATTTTGATCTCCGTGTGAGCAGGTTTGTACAGCGTCCATCTTTAAAGGCGTGTCCCATTTCAGCAAATGGCCGTCAGGTCAAACACACACACACATCATTTCACACACACCTTTATTTTAGCTCATTCCTAGAACGTTTGGGCCTCATCACTTTTGCATCTTGAGTCAAGATGAGGTCAAAATGATTGGGGGTTTTTTGGGTTTTTGTTTTTTTTTGCATTGATTTAATCCAGATTTTTGCTCCAAATTTTGAAAAAACTAAAATATGGCATACAATCCAAATTAAAGATCAGAAACCTTGTTATCCACTTTGAAAATCCCCATTTCCAGATTTAATCTGATGAGATTACTGCTTGTTCGAAAAAAAGATAATGATCTGCAGTCAGCGCTGGAAGAACGTTCTAGAGCTGGAGCACTTAGATCACACAGACAGCAGCATGGAAATGGAACGCTGATATGCCATAAAGGAGGCGGTGACGTAACACACACAGTATAGTGTTTAACAGGGTAGCTTTTCAAGTTACAAGCTACTCTTTGTTTAAAGTAGCTCAACTCTAGCCAAGCTTCTGTCCTAAAGTAGTAGTTTGCTACACTCCAAGCTCCTGAGGAAGAGTAGCTTGTAGCACAGCTACATCGAAGCACCTTCAGGCTGCTGTATCAACCCCTCAAACACAGATCGTAACAGATCGTGTGTATAGACTTTGTTTCCTTAAAGTCTTATCATGGAGAAGAGTGATGCATGCTGGGATTGGTGCAGTGTTGTGCTTGTACTCATCCCTTCTGGTCTGAACACACTGAAGCCTTTATTGAACTTATGTTGTGTACTTTTTGCCATGCTACACAATATAAAAAAAGCAATATACTGGATAACGCCACATTGTTTTGAAAAATGCTGCTGCTGAAAAAGTAGTTAAGTTAGTAATTTGGTACCTTTGTGTTTCAGCCTGTGGAGCAGTTATCCTTTGTGAGGGAGACAACTAAACAACACAAACAGCTGCAACCCAGGAGGGACGTCAGGATGCCACGTTTGTCTGTATCGCCAGGGAACGCTACGTTTTTATTAAAATGATGTCATCAAACACTGACCTCTACTGTCTTTTACTGTCCTCGTCCGCCTTCTGTTGTCCTGGGCTGTTGAGGCAATGAGTACATTGATCGTAACATTGGAAGTGTTTTTACAGGTAAAAAAAATCTCGGAAGTGTAAAGAATTTGGAAATGATGAAATGTATCAAAAAGTTTTAGAAAACTGGGTCCTTTTTTTTATATTGATCATAATCCTGATGAATCAAGTTACAACCTGAGAATTGAAGATATCATAGATATTTTATTTTCTGGAAATTTGCTCTTGTATCATGTTTGGCAAATTCTCTCCTCTCTCCTCCGTTACTCATTACTCTTTCACACAGTCAGTGGAGTGTCAGTTGACAAATTGTCGACTTTTCTGCGTTCTAGCTTAATATGTGAAACTTGGTTGTTTCACACCGTATGATTTTCTCTGTCTCTGACGTTTTTTGTGCCATTTAGGAAACATGAAGTAACAGAATCAGCATTTCTCTAGAAGATGGAGAGGCGTGTCCTGGTCGTTTTAAAGGTTTTCTCCCGCCTTCAGAACTGTGTGATTGGCTGGTGGCCGCAATCATTGAGCGCTCAACGCTGATTGGCTCTCATGTCGATTAGCGGCACGACAGCCGACACGCCGCGCGCTGATAGTCCATCTCCTTTGTGATTGGATGAGAGGCGGGGCTTAGCGGGATAATCCAACCTGATTGGCTTTTGTGTGTCAGCGTGGCTCCCAGGCCTCTCATTGGCCGAATTGCAGTTCCGTTGATTTCTGTCACGACAAACACCGTTAATCACGTCCTCCGCGTCATTTATGTTAAGCTAAACGGAACGATAGGCGTCTATACCGGAGGTTACCTTTCAATGTCCCTTTCAAAATAAAACGCCCAACACGCACAATAGAAATAAGAGCGACACAACTACACCTCCATCTATTGTAAAGCGATTTATTTAATAAAGCAAAGGGTGACAGCTATATATAACCACTGTGTTCGATAATTTTCGTTTGGAAGATTTCTTGAAAGCCCACATAGATGTCTTGTATTATGTGGATTAGTTATCATTGTTATGTTATTATGCCACCAACACAGTTTCTGTTGCACATGTGATGGCTCTCTGGGATTGACTGAAGCAACATTTGAAACAGAGGAAATATGGAATATGCTCAAATTTGTACACTCTCAGGAGCCGTCCATAAATGTACTTTTACTTCGAAGGGACTACAGGAAGAGATATTTAATAGTAACTTTAACCTAACGTTAGCCACTGTTTGTTAACATTTAGGAGCCGCAGTCACTCCCGCAGGCAGGAGAAAGGAGGAATAACAGCATCCTATCTGGAGAAATCACACAGCAACATCACATTTATCAGCAATATTTGCCTCGAACAAACCTTGTTATTTTTTTTTAAACAAATAATTTGCGTTTTTCTCCATGGAAATACCCGGATGATTTTTCATTCACTGGATGTAAATCCCGTTAAAAAATATTTTTGGTCTCTGTGGGAGATTTATCTCCTTAACACATGGTGCTTTGACGTTTTTGGCTCGTTAAATTTGTAGGGAATTTGGGTTTTACATTTCACAGACGAACACGGACACGCCGACGCTCCAGTAAGTAACCTGTTCACCTCCACCGGATTAACGATAACTGCTGTTCGACATGGAGGAGTAATCGTGTCATCTGGTGCCTGTAGTCGAAAAGCTCACTGAAAACGGGAACAATTTCACCTTGATTTGTACATTCATAACGTCAATCTTCACGTGTTTATATTATAGACATTGAACTGTGACGATGACAAGGGGATAAGACCTCGTCTGCGTCACTACGGGCTAAAGGCACCATATAACACGGTCATCCATTAGACCAGAACACTGGCTAGCTAGCGGCTCACCTCCACAAATGTATTAGTTTAGCCGCTAATGTTTGGCTAGCTGTCATTTGAGCTACGATATTTTTTGTGATATATTTTAACGCGTCAATCAACGTCAAATCACGCAATTTTTCAAGGCCAATGCGTCTGCAAAGAATTAGTCGTTATGTCATTGTATAATCGCCGCCTGTGTTTAAGATAATGTAATGCACATAAAATTGAAAAGATTTACGGATAAACCTGCGATGCGCGTTTGCTGGTGTAGTTACGGTACGAAGCAGCAAGGTTGAAAATGTATGAAACTAAAACAGAAATGGTTGAGTAAATTTAAATGATCACACCTGGGACAGGTGACATGATGAGCGCAGTTAATACTGTTAAGTAGAATTTAACAATTTGTTGAATTTATTTTTACTGCACATTTTACAGAAAACTTAGGGACAGTGTGAACCAACTGTATCTTAGTTTTTACTCCTATTCAGTTTCTTGTACTTATTATTATTATTATTGCTATTTTATCATCATTAATAATAAAAAAAGTTAAAAAATTCCAACATTGCTATTGTCAGAGACCACATGAAATGCAAACAGTTTTAATCTAATATCTGTCAGATGAATGTTGAAATGGATGGATGAATGAACGAATGAACGAATGAATGAATTGAGTTGTTTTAGACATGAATGCAATTTTACAGGATTTCTACAGGATCCATGCAGTACATTCACTCTTCTTCTGCGCTATGAGATAAAAAAATCAATGAAAATGTAACGCATCATCCTAGGTCGCAGCATACGATGGCAGAATCATGAATAAAATAATTAAAAAAAAATTTGTTCTGGATGTGTCCCAGAGACACTAAAGTTTGATGGACACACACTCCTTGATAAGTAATTGAAGTCATCTGTCTATTAATTGCATTTTCTAAGTCATTTTTAAATTGAAGTATTTCCAAGGTGACAGCTTTTAGATGAAAGTGTAGTGGCTGTTAATCAGCAGCTCTTTCACACACTGTGGACGTAGTGTTTAGTCTCTCCAGGGGACGTGTCTGTGTGTGTGTCTGCGTGCGGGTGTGCGTGTGTGTATATTTTTGTTGCCTGGTTATATTCAGCCGATTCCCTGGATGCTGCATGCTGTAACAGTGTGTAACTTTCTCTGCGAACGCCACAAAGAACATTCCGGAAACAGGAACAAAAGGGACCAATCGGATGGTGGAATTATGTCCAAAGTCTCTCTGTATCTTTGTCTCCTCCTTCCAATTTCTTCTCCTCCACAGTTCTTTCTTCTCTCCCCCTCTGCTCCTCCCTTCATCTTTCCCTGTCTTGGGAGAGACTCTGTTAACAAACTTTACAGCCTCACCATGTGGCTCGGTGGAGGCCCCCCAATGTGAAGGCCCCCAACCTGAACAGAATGAAGCTAAGACGTTTTTTACACACACATCTTGATGTGTTGATTTAATCTGACAAGGTGGTTACTGCCATCGTGCACGTGGATACCAAACAGGCAATAAAGGAAATCAAAGTTTCGGCCATGTTGTTTGTCACATTATGTTTGGAAACTTGCGGAGCGTTCGTTGTCAGGTTCATGGATGGAGTTGCTCCCCTCCCTCTCCACCTCCCTCGTACTCCCCCTTCCCTTCGCAGCTTTATTTTCCTCTCAGCTTTATGACCGTTTCTCCCTCTCTCCACAGCGATGGATAATGCTCATACGAAGACGGTAGAGGAGGTTCTGGTTTTCTTCGGCGTGAACGAGTCCACAGGCGTGAGCTCTGAGCAGCTGAAGAAGAACAGAGAGCGATGGGGGCCCAACGGTACGACTCACACACGTTATCATCAGCACGACGACTCCCTTCATTGACAGACGCTAACAGACACAGAGTACACACACTGGAAGCACACACCTGTCATTCTGCCTTCAGATGAACATTGGAGTTTCATCAGATGAAGATATATCTTACATACAGTGTAGAGTTTTCACTCCTAAAATAAACTCATGAAATTTGTCTGAAACAGCCGTACTCTATATGCAAAATGCTCTGAGGATACGACTACACACATTAAATAAATAGAATGACGTGTTTGTTAAATCTACATTCAGCTTCTAAAAAGTCCAGTCAAATCTTCTCCTCCTTCAGCGGCTGAGAGACGCTCCTGTAGATGATTTGCTCGCACGCTTTCACCTCAAACCTGTTTCAAATCTGGCACACCTGGCTGTTAAGGGGAACAGGAGGCGATGATCGGATTGGTTCAAATGATGTTTGGCTCATAACACGCCCGCGATACACGGGCGGCACAGTGGCGTGGTGATTAGCACTGATCTATCTATCTATCTATCTATCTATCTATCTATCTGTCCATCCATCCATCTATCTATCTATCTATCTATCTATCTATCTATCTATCTATCTATCTATCTATCTATCTATCTATCTATCTATCTATCTATCTATCTATCTGTCCATCCATCTGTCCATCCATCCATCTATCTATCTATCTATCTATCTATCTATCTATCTATCTATCTATCTATCTAAACATGCTAAGTCTTTTAGCCTCTGGCCGATACCGTTCCTGTGACTTCAAATACGCGACGTCTGGGAGAGTAACCGCACCTTTGTCTAAAACAATGTG
>OMNV01020357.1:0-22341 GCA_900303265.1 Brotula barbata | reverse complement strand
GGGGGGGGGGGGGGTGATACCACTCAATTTAAGGATTCACTCATGTAGACCTTGAGTTTTGAATTTTTCACTTATTCTTAGGGATGATCGGCACAGCTGTACCGTTTTACCTTGCTGCCTACAATGCAGATATTTATTAAAAACCTAACACTAAAGTAAGACCATGTTTGAATGCAAAAATTTGGTGGTATCCCCCTTAAAAAGTGCAACATCATGAAATATAACATTATTTCCCCCGTGAACCCACTTCCTCCTCGTGACTGATAAAAGCTGGTTTTGTACAAGCATAGAGAAAATATCTTTGTCCCGAATTTGTGTCCATCTTGAATCCTATACATGATTAATGCACATATAGAAAATAGTGATTTCAGCTGTAACATATATAATTGATGGTTTATGTGTATATGTCAGAGGAGAAGGGAGTGGGAGAGAGATGGGGAGGTTAAAGAAGGATATTTTTGGAGTAGTGCTACAGATTGAAAGAGAAATCAAAAGAAAACCAGCAACCTAGATTGTGGTGCCGTAAGAGTTGGTGTGTGAGGGTTTCCGTGTGTGTGTGTGTGTGTGTGTGTGTGAGACAGACAGAGTAGATACGATGTGAGAGAAAATGAGATTGAGTAAGAGAGGTTGGCCCTGACTTTGTAATGATGACACGCAAGGTCCTCTGGGTCTGGATTAGACATGAGCCCTGATGTCAGTCTGTACAAATAACGACACACAACACCACAAGTACACATACACCTGCCCGCTAAGACACCAATGCAACCGTGCACACTGGAGACGTCAACAAACTGGTCCTCATTATAATGGCCAGAACACAGGCACAGAGCACATTAGGCACAACTGTACCGTGTCCACAGTCCAAACGGACCAAACAACCTCAGACCTACCAAAAGGACATTCAAGGTGAACAAATTCCAAAAAGTGGAAGCAAATAGCACTTTTAGATACACCCTTTACCCCCGATGCAGCATGTGCCAGTCAGAACGGAATGACTCTCCTTTCAGGACCCCACTGTTCAGTCACAAACGGATGGACTATATACTTAGCTGTGGGTTTGGGGTCGGGGCTCCTTGGGGCTGCAGCCCATTCCATAGAGCATGCCCAACAACACTGCCTCTTTTATATACCATCTTTCAATCTCCCACTGATGCTGTGAACTAATGCGTGTCAAGCAAGAACCCAGAACATAGAACAACCCAGGACACATATCTTGTCTTATAAATGGAATTGGATCTAGCAAGTTCTGTGTCACCTTAATCATTGTTCTTTTACTCAGAAGACAACAAAATGGTGCAATCACTACATGGATTCTGACTACTGGAGGGAACGTTTAACTTGATTTTTCACACAACAATGGTCTCCAATGGGCTACAATCTTAAATTGTCAGTGTGTGTCTGTTGAAGAGTTTCTACTTTGCAACTGTGTGATCAAGTGTGCCTGGTCTTATAAGCCCTGCATACAATTCTGGACATGTCAGTTAGGCTATGGCCAAAGCCAGAGGCTGTTCAGATGACGAGCTGGACAGCCATTGCTACTAAAGGAGCTGAGGCAGAAACATTATGAGGACAGCGCTGCTGGCTAGACCGAGCTGGGACAGAGCAGTCAAATATACTGTCATATTAACAGATGGCTAAGAGTTTGATCAGGGCTAATCTCTGTCGTACACCAGGCCAGGGCACAGCCAGACAAAATTCATCTCACCCAAACTTTAAAAGTTCAACAAATAAGACTCGTACAAGCAATGCACAGTCTGTGGCTTTGCATGCAAGTGGACAAAATCTCTCAGCTCATTTCACACGAGGGGAAGCATTTACTAAGCACATCGCAGTGAAATGTTTACAGATTAAGGCTGCATAAAAAGGTCAGTAGCTGTATTTAGTTAACAATATCATTCTGTATCCCCAGCTACTATCAACTATCACTGACAGCAGCTACCTCACCAAATGACTCACCAAATGACTCTCTTACCTCATTAGTTAATTACACTTTTCACATCCTCATGCACCAACTCAAACAATTAAACAAACCACATGGTGCTGTTGATGGGCTGAATTAATTTAGCGCTGTGCTGATGAGACGGCATATGTTTTAGTGACATGCAGTAGCTTTGTGTCATAACAAAGGAAAACAGGCAGCTGTTGGAGTGATGATGATTGAGAACAGTTTCACGGAAACATGTTATATATCACCCATTTTATTCTCCTGCTCGCTGCATTTATGAGTGCATCCTCATTATTTATACCGCCTCACCAGTTATGTGTGGCCAGGCACTTGGCCTAGAAGCCGATGGCAGCTTAGACTTGGCCCACTTAAATGCCACTGTACTGGCAGCAGGGATTTGTTATTGATTACATCTGTGACATTGTCCAACTGCTGCAGAAACCCTGATAACAGGAGAGATGAAATGAGGGTTGATGAGAATAAATGGATAAAAGGCACATACTGTACAGCACTGGCACACTAGCACAACAAAAGTCTTTTTGTTGTGTCGGTACCACTTCTTTCAGGTCTCACAGTGATTGAGATACTTTAAGGAGACCTGCCACTGAGCATAAAAGCTCACACTTGTAGCTCTAGTTCTACAACACATAGGTACGACTAGTCCAGTGTCTCCATCCACGACCCAAACAAAAACATGCACAGACAACAAGCAGCTCGTCTCAGAAAAAACACAGCGAGAGTGAAAAAAGATTTTTGAGAATCCAAGTAATTTCTGTCCTTGTTTTTGATGATACATTGCCGTGAGGGGAGTTGGGTGGGCGAGTGTGTAGGTGGAGAGGACACTAATGTACAAGCTCTCAAGTCCCATGGGTACATCCACTGCAGGTATACTGTTAATAGCTAATAATTATTGTGGGGGCACATGCAAGATAATGGTTGTGGAATGCTCAATAAACAAACTGCAGTCGTGTCCAAATGGCAGCGCGAGAAGTAGGGGCGAGGGGGGGCACATTAGCTGACCAAGTATTAAGACAGCCCAACCACAACTTGACAAGGATGAGAGTAAAGGAGAGAACAAAAGGAGAGCGAGAGAGAGGAGATCATGTGTGTGTGTGTTTGTGTACGGGTGTGTATTCTACAGACACCAAAATAAAAAGATTAAATTCATTTCAAGACAATCAAAGTCAGAGTGAAAAGAGAAGTGGATTTGTGAAAGGTCCAAACACCAGCCCTTGGGAGTTTCCTGTTAAAATAGAAAAGTGAGGACAACAGTTGGTGTGACAAAGAGGCTTGTTTCCACAGCAGCCGAACACTCCGCACTCTCTCTGAGTGACAGGTGTCTCTTCTTGGTCATGGAAGGTCATATGGTAGAGAATGTGGCTTCCCATACAGAGATGGCCATGGCATGTAAGAAGAATTTGGTTACAGTTTCAAGTCCTGCCTTCAGTCATGCTCTACAAAAATCATGCAGCACTGACATCTGAACAATCCAGAAAATGGAATTGTGAAGGCTAACAAGCACATCAATACAGCAACGCTAACTAACTGAGCCATTTCTTGGTCCAGACAACCCTGTGATGCCACCATGCGCAGAGAGGGGGCACCACTGCCAGCTACTTTCTCTCTGTGAGATACAGGCAAGAAGGCAGTGCATGCTGGGAAAAGGCTTCAGTGCCAAAGCATGGGGAAAGCTACAGCTTACAGTTCATAGAAGTGATGAGATGATGAAGAAGTAAAGGTGTAGTTATAAAGCAAGACAGAGAGGGAGTACAGGGGAACAGCAGTGCTAACGTTTGGCTGAGACAGATGTAAAGTACGTTCCTTAAATCTCTCTCTTCCTCTTTGCATCTCAGCTTCGCAAGATCTGACACATCTAGGAATTAGAACATAGATGTGTGTGACCCTCACTTTGGGGTTTTGACTACTTTAAATAATGTAACAGTGCCGCAGTAGTGTTTAATAATCCCTGCAGAGGCAAAAGATAAAGTTCTCCATTTCAATAATTCAGCAGGGAGGCCGTGGTAAGCAGCTGCCTCTACTGAGCCATACAAAGGGCAGTGGGAGGTCTCCAACACACAATAAAGACTTTATGAGTCTACATATTCCATACAAGCAAAGACCCAATAGGGTGCGTGCGTGCCTACTACAGTTTCTGCTGCTCTCTCTCTCTCTCTCCCTCTCACTCTCTTTCTCTGTGGAAATATAATATAGGCACCGGGCTGCTCTTTGTATTGCTGTTATATCTGTGCTCATATAATTTAACAGATAGTTAAAGGGTTCATTTATCTCCACTTATATAAATCTGTACATCACAACATTTTGAATCCCAAAAATTTCGCCCCCAGAAAAAGGGAAATTAGGTTGCTGAAAGGGAAAAAACCTATACTATGTTGCCCTGTTATAAAGGAAACACAATACTGTGAACTATTATACTTCCAACCTCATAACATTTAACTTCCCTACTCCTGCCGTTTACAGCACCTGCATACATTCCAGTGAGAGAGTGGCCAGATGTAAATCCAGAGTTTTATGACCAATCCACCATCTTTTTTTGCTGAACTATATGCACTTTTAATGCGTAATTTGGCTCGGGTCCTAGTGTGGTCATAAACATAGCTGAGGCACGGCTCCAGTTTCACACTTGCTGAAGCTGAGATGTGGTTAATAGCAAAAAAATAGCTGTTCCCCTAGACTAACAACAGTGAGTAGCTATGGCCCTTGTATCATCACGGAGGAGTGAGAAAGAAGCTAATAGAAAGAAAAAAGAGGGACAGCAGTGGAAGAAGAGGTATAAAAAGAATAAAGGGAAGAGTGAAAACAAAGTGCAGTTTTTTCATTCAGGTGCATACATGCTGCTCGGCACACACCCCATACCTGCCAGAAGTCCTGCAGAGAGGGAGGGGCAGAATGTGGGAGGGGATGAGGGGGAGGGAGGGAGACAGGAAAGGAGGACGAGGGTTGGGGAATTCATTGGGAGAAAAAAACAGAATCAGTAGATGGAATGTTTGGGAGGGAGACAGGTAGAGAAAAGTGAGGATTGAGGACGATGGTTATTCACAAGGAGGGGAAGAGAGAGAAAATGGAAGGATTACTCTATGTGAATGAAAGACGATGAATGATAAGAGCATGGAAGAGTTAACAACAGTTAACATTAACAATGGCATGGTCAAGTAACATTAACTTTACACTGCAGCAGTTGAAAGCATGCTTGTATGATCAGAGCGGGAGGTGAAAGGATGGCAGAATGACAAGAGAAAAGGTGCAATGAAAAAGAGATATAGCAAACACAGATGTTCACATTTAAAACAACTGTTTACACAAAGAACGGAAGGCATAAAAATAAAACACAGCATGAGTCAATATGAACAAAACGTGTTAAACATCCATAAAGAACATGAAATGTTTGCTCTGTCCACAAATTGAAAGACTGGGCCTAAAATGAATGAACCTGAGGTGGAGAGGTGGAATATAATGGGTCTGATAATGTAAACTTTCTTCCAGTGGACTATGACCAAACAGTGTGAATGTGACCAGTGTTTCTTCTGTTTGGCTCTTTTCGAAAAAAAGATACAGGAGTCTTTTAAGGATGATTTCACCTTACTGTAAATCTGATCCTTCTGCTCAACTGTTGATTTACACAGGACACAAATACTGCTCCCATGCACTTGCCATGGCTATTTCATCTAGGTCTAATTCATTTAAGTATTTGGATTCAACAACGCTTCCTGGCTTCTCCATGAGAGGAAGCCGTGAGGATTAATTCATTATGCAAGCTAGGGATGCCTATCCAGCCGGAGAGTTACAGTCACATGTCTCTAAGAGCAAAAGGGGGAGGCAGAGCCTGTAAGGGATGGGACTTCTCAGGCTACTCTAGCCATCAGGGGTAAGCTGAAGCTAAATAGAGTATCATAAAAAACCATGTGCACATAGATTTGACTAGCAAATAATAGAATCAAAAATCCCTGTAACAGATAGGGTATTTACATAAGAGAGGGCCAGAATAGTAGTGTGTCCCATTTCAAAGGCCAAACTCGTTGGCTAATGCACCTCTGAAATAAATCAAAGCTCTGACTCTCAAAAAAAAACCCAAAAACATTTGGGACAGTACTTCTGAATTAAATAGAAAGCAATCAAAGGATTAAAAGAAAATGACTGCGACTGATTTCGATTTAGCTCTAACATGGATATGGGGTACAAAATTACTCATCATTACATAAGCCTTGACAGACGCTAATGTGTTGTAATACTATACGTATCATGTGATGATTGGCTCACATTAAAGAGAGGCCTGTTGGTTACTCGGTGAGATGAAAACTCCGCACTCTTATTGTGGGGACAGGAATTGTGGCAAATCAATATGAAGGAAAGGGACAGTTTGAATAATGATGTTGCTGAATTATAGCCGCTTCTATCTTCCTTACTATGAACAGAGAACTTCCAGCTTCCTTAATGTTAGACACTCCTTGATGTAAATCTGAGGCAATCTGGGGCGAGCCTGTTCAAGGTTCATCGGCTGTTTTTAAACAGGTCATTATGTGCTGGGTAGGGCCATTTCATAAAAGTCAGTCTTAAAGATTAATGTGGGGCTCCTATGTTATAAAGACAGGCTTCTCTGAAGCATGCTGGACTTGTTGCATATGTTGTAATTGAAGGGAAATGGTTATTGAATTACAGTACAGACTGAACACAATATTTCAAATATACATCTTTACCACTCCAATTTCAACGCACTACTCTTACTTCACTAGCCGTCACCTTTTTATTTATCTTATTTGTTAAAATTAGCTCCAGGGGCATTCTTCACCGTCATTACGGTACGCAAAGTCTTGTAAATGATAAAAACATAGACCTACAAAAAAAGGATACATGTTATGAAATACTACTTTAAAGTACAGATAATTCTTAATAAAAAATTAAAATACACAACAGTAGATCACAGTCATTCTAATCTCATTCTCGTAATTTTATCACTTTAGATATCATTGCAAATAATTTCTCCATAGAAGCACTGGTGCAGCAAAAGGGGTTGTCAGTGACATTTAAGAGAAAACTGGGAATTTGGTGCCTTCATTAAAATTTAAGGAGCTCATCAGTGGCAGTGCTTATATCTCATAGGTTTTGGATTACTTGACAAATTACAAGAGAGCAATGCGCAAATGTTTGTTTTACAGTATACGATGACTCTCTGTTAAACAATGATTAAAATTCACAGAGCAGACATTAAAAAAGCTCAAATACTGTTGGGTTAATATTGCATAGATGCTGTTTGATGTTTTCATTTGATTTCACCAGCATTACTCCAAGTCATTTAAAAAAGAAAACCCTCCAGTACTCTGGCGAGCCGTGGGTCGGAAAGAGCCTCTAATAACATATTATTAGAACAGAGCTTTCTGCTGCAACATAACATCAGTCCACATTTTGGTCATTATTTTTCATTAAATCTACAAACGAGGTATTTAGTAATATTGAAAAGTGTTGCGTATAAACTGCCCATTAACATTATTCTACTGCTCCCTATGATAACTAGTATATCACTATGGACACTATAAACATCCACTTCTTACCTTGCCATCATAGCGTTTCACAATAAACTGATCCAAGCCTAGGCCTGAAATGAAGACATACAGAGAGGACAGTAGAGACACACACAGATAAGAAGAGAAATATTAGAACAAATGAGATGACAGGCAGACTAGTAACACAGCAGGGACAGGAAACTGAGTAAATGTATTTACTGGGTGCCATTACTCTAACTCTGGTAATCACTGACATACGCTTAAGATTAATAGTCAGCCATTAGCAACCCATTTCCATTTTGCAAGTTTACAGAATGATATGCAACATGTCACCTTCAAACACATGATGGACATCTGGTAAACAAAATGCTGATAATTCCATAATATCACGCTGTGATAAACATGTCTACACTAATGGGAACAAAGAGTTCAGTAAAACGGTGAAATAATAAACTAATGCAGACTGTGAGGGTTAGAATATACAGTGAACTACAGTGGCTTCATGAGCGCAACAGAAAACCGGATGACACCCTTAATCACCTCGGCAAATATCACAACCATGTTCTTCTGTTCTGTTGCAACGATGAGCAAGTAAGCACAGGCAGCTTGTTCAGTCCTGCATTCTATCCGTTCAAGTGTGTTGTCAAACACCAAACAAGGTAATACTCGCCAGGCCATATTAAACAATATCCTCATCATGTTTTCATTTACAGGCCAGAAAAATACATTGTTATTAAAACTAAGGAACAGGGTTCATTGTTAATCACGTCTTAAGCCACTTACACTGTTGAGTTGTTGTTTCTTCACTTTTATTATTATATTTAAATTAAAATACACATCTAGTGATGACATAATTAAGAAAATAAAAGGCACAAAAGTGCAAATACAATCCTCAAACATAACACACACGCTGTTCATTAAGATGGTACGAAAAAAAAGCATGACAGGCAATACGAGAAACAGTTTAACTCATGTGGGCTTGGAGCTTTGACAAGAGAATGAAATAACATTCCAGTCTCTCTTGTCACCCAGGCCTGTATCTTATTATATGCATAATGGTTCAGCTCATCATTATTTAAATTCAGGTTTGGAAGAATTAAAACACCAATGTAGAAGGTAGGGAGTGCTGAACAGTTCACAACACAGGAGGTGGGATGAGTTTGCCATTGGAAAGGAAGGAGATGGATGAGACCAAACTAGGCCAAGTGTTGAACATGTCAGGAGGAAATGCTGAGGTGGCCAGGAAAGGCAGCAGAGATGTGACAGGCCCAGCTAGGACCATATAAAGGGCTGACTGCAGACTCGCCTTCTTTAAAGTGAATGAATGCTCAGGGCGTAATGGCGCTCAGAGTGAGCATTGAACCACACTGCAAAATGCCACACAAAATGAAATGAATTTTAACACACTAGACTAACCTGATATGGACAGATAAAGACATGAGTGGTGCTAAAACAACTCTATGCCAAGTTAAGCTCCATGCGTTCCTCGCCCTCCCATGGCTGAAGATCAAATATCTCACTTTCAACTCGTGTGACGCATGAGATCTGTTCTAGTTTGAACCTGTGAAATGATCCAACAACTGCTATGTCGCAATGTCTGCCTCACACACAGCTCTCACACAAGCTTGATAGGACAACCGTGTCACTTCCCCACCTCTCAGACTCCCTTCAGACTTGTGAACATGGACAGTGGGATCTTCCACTGGTACAAAATGCCAAATGTTCCTCTAATTAGATAGAACAGGAGGGGTTTAGGCTGGGTAACGCTTTATTTACGGAGTGATGATGTCCTCATTGCATCACCCCGGATGGTGATAACTACCATTCACTGGACCATGACAAACTCTCTCGTGTCGTATTTAGATGAAAATTCACACATTTGGAGTAAAATGAGCCCCACCGTCTATCTTTAAAAGAACACGGAGGAAGTTAGGAGTGATGTCTCTGGATGTCAGAGTGAAGCAAACGGTTGATGAAGTAAGAAAAGGATTTAGAATAAGCAAGAAGACTCACTCTCAGGTTGCTTCTCATTAGGAGTGATGGAGCGTATGAAGTCCTGCGGCGTCATGTAAACCTCAGCATCTCCATGCTCACCGATAACCTTCAGTGTGGCAAAGTATCGGAAAATCTTGTCTGGGGTAGAGTAGGCTCTTATCCTGTTCTCATACTCCATCACCTACCATGCAGATAGAGAGAACAAAATATTACAAATACCTTTCACAGACTAACTGTTAGAAATACTTTTTAATACACTGAACCATCATCAACTGTAAAAGGAACCAGTAATACAAAAGGGAGTAATACAAAGGGAGAGGGAGTAAGGTAAGGACCAGATCACAAGTAAGTAACAAAAGGAAAACAGGTTTTCAGTATTGATGACAGGGAACATAGACCTCCTGGTTTACTGCAGTGCCACAAAAACCCATTATAAAAAGTTTTTTCTCAAACAGCGTGGCTGATAACTTAATGTTAGGGAAGGAAAGTTACATAAACTGTGGCAGAAGCACAGAATGTATTGGTTAAAGTCGAATGTTTTGGGAGATGCAAAAAATAAATCTGCACATTAGCTGTGCCAAAGTTTGCATTAGAGGGTTATCCACTTTCACTGGGAATAAACAGACATAGCTCTGCTGGGAAAATGTTAGAACTGAAATATTTGGGAGCGGGGTTGAGGGCTCCTTCATTATATAAAGCAGTTATTTTTGTGACACAGATGTTTGAGTGCCACAAACTCACTGTGACTTCATTGCACAGAGATGTCACCACAAGACTTATTTGACTTTTACTTACTTTTCCAACTAGTTTTGTTTTAATATCTAACACTTAGACTCAGCTGACCATTATACCATAAGGTGTGAATGGAAGTGTGATTGAGTGGTCTGTCTCTATGTGTCTTTTGCCCAGTGACCGCTGGGATAGGCTCCAGCCCCACTGCCAGTCCGACATGGATAAGCGGTATAGATAATGGACAGATGGATTACAAATATAGAGTTACAGACAGTAACAGTTATTGAGAGGTCAGTTGAATAAATCCATGAGGACACATTTGGTAGAATGAAAAAAGAAAGATACGGACAGAGGCTTCTATAAGACTAGAGTCTTGCCTTCAATCTAAAGCTACAATTGCGTGCTTCAGTGTAGGATCTCCCAATTTAGCAGATCTTATTTGTCTTAAGGGAAATCACCAGAAGCATGTCCCCAGAAAAAAACACCCATTAGTGTTAGGATGACGGGTTCGAGGACAGACGGGTAGTTATGCCAGGGAGCCTGACAGATGGAAACCCTGGGCAACATTGTCATCTCTCACTAACTCTCATCGCCTCAGATTTACAGGCTGCTAATCTCGCTATCACCAACCAACCAACCATCAGCTGTTTCTGCACTTAAAATGACAACATTACACACAAATTACAGGAATGCGGACAAACACAAGTAACATTTATTCATTAGTTTCCTTTTTCAAAGCTTTTCCTGGAATAATCTAAGAAAATGGTGGCAAATCAGTGTCAAAAATGGGAGATGATAGCCCCGAATCTGATAATACAAATTGAAATGAGTATGTCTTCCTGCTGCATAGTTTTGCCTTAGTTGATATTATTTCGTAAGTCCCTGTTCAAAAAATGAAGCAATGCAATGTGATAATTTTTATGGTAGGACAAAGAAAATCAAGAAAATCTGTATTTCAGGTACACGTGTGAACAACTATACACACAACTACACATGGACACGTATAGTTTACATTTTGTGTAACGTCCTTAAATAGGTGAAACAGTTATAAATCAAGTTTCCTTAGGGGGAATCGGCTCTACACAGTAAACTAGTAAAGGGGAAAATATCGGAGGACTTTCAAATAACTTCTGAAATTCTGAAATGTTAATCCATTGTTAGGGTCAGGGAAAGGGTTATGTAGCCTAAACTTACAAAATTCTGCCAAATTCATACAAAACTAAGAATATTGGTTGGAAAAGTGCTTCAAGATCCATCCACGCACAAGTAAAATCAAAGCCAAAGGGAAGTGGTGGTAGTAGTGGTTCTTTTTGCTGACTCATTGGAGATGTAGTCTTTAACACCAAATCTGTCACCATACCAAATAAACAGCCAGTGGCCATAACAATCACTCTAGAGAGGCTTCTTAGCTCTCACACAAGAGTACATTTGCCAAATTAAGTTTTGTTTTTTTTCTTGTTTTTTTTGATGGGGAAATTTACAGCAGATGCATGCTGTTTGTGAACAAAGAGGCTGTGCTAGTTTTTTTTTGTGAAGCCGTATTTGGCTTCTGTTCTATTGCAGTTTTTGATTTTGGTGGTGAAAGAAAGGGTAAAACTATCAATATCAAGCTTTGACAGTTTGACTCAGTAGCTTCACGGTAACAAATGTCAATTCTTAAGTAGCTGAACACTGCCATCCCCATCAGCAAGGGACGTTAGATTTCCTTCTTCATGCGTGATACTGTCCTCTGCTTTGTGTTGGTACATCATCAATACTTAAAAGGTCCGATGTTTTGTTTTTTTGGCATTTCTGCTTTATTACGATGAGTACAGTAGAGAGACAGACAGGAAGGACCGGGCAGAGAGAGGGGATGACATGCAGTAGAGGGTGTACTACTGCAATTCATTTTATTATCTAATTATTTTTAAATCACAAGCTGTGGCGCAGTATGCTTTCTTGGCATTGTATAAAACACTAGTTGCACAATTAACAGCAACACAGATTATGAATAGCACATTTATGTCTGCATCTCCGTAAAACATTATGTCAAAACATACTGACCTGTGCTTTTTGGACAACACCATTCTAAAGCTGAATGAAATGGGAAACTGGTGGCTGGTCATTGATTACCTTGCGGTCACGGAATCCAGAGCGTGGTTTCTTTTTTTTCCCCTCATCCTTATCTTCTTCATCTCCACTGCTGGCCTCCACCGATTTCTCAGACTCTGTTTCGTGCTCTGTATCTCCTCCAAATTCACCTTCATTTCCCGTCGTTGGCTCTGCGTGTTGAACGGAAGGCCCTGCGTCTGCATATGCTCTGTTTGAAAACAGGAACACGGTTTAGATTAGTATCATCTGGCAAAAAGTTAAATTAGAATATATCAATATATTGAGCCTGGGAACCATATGACCAATTAAGTTTAGAGCTTCTGTAAATAAAATAAAATAACAGATTGAGTGAAAGAGAAAACTTATGTCGAGCATATGCTTTTTGCACCATGTAGAGAGGCTTATCATGGTGAACTCCCATTTGACCATTTTTCTAACTAATTTGAAAATTGTAATAATAATAACAAAGAGCTGAGTCCTGTCTGCTGTAGGCTGAATAATTCAGTTTAATGAGACATTGGGAGAATGAAGCCCAAAGTAAATGAAGGGAACGGTCTCATGTCATCAGTTTCAAATGCCCCACGGCACCGTCCATCATGCCGTCTTCTTTAGCAGAGTCACACACCCTGCCTACTGCTTACCTTAACTAGACACCACCCTCCTTAGCAATTGATAGCCATAAAAAACGTTTTGACACCCACGGGAAGATTGATCGCTTCGAATGTCAACAGAAATGTAAGTAAGCAACTTCATGAAGTGGTTTCTTCCACAGAACATTAGCAATGAATTTCTGTTTATGGCTAGCAATATATTCCAATTGCAATTGAATTCGACCGGTGTGCATGGGTTCTCAGACTGCTGTTGAATATAGTAGTGAGTTCACCTTCGTTCAACGTCTTTTGAATCACATTAGGGGAAGAAACGTGGCTCCCTGGAGAAAGATGTTCGCTATCTTTAATCATAAAAAATCCTTTAAGGACACTGTGTCTTTTCATGAGACACATCTTTGTCACTATTGTTTATTTTGAAAAATCGATGATTTAACTGAATGTTTCTATTATTTATCAAGAAGTCAATATGGTGTATGTATATATAAATAGTCTGAGCATATGTAACCATCAGGGTCAGGTTTCTTACAGTAAGAGAGACAAGAAAAACTACAAATTCCCACTCGTAATAAATAAACATTTCATCAAAAAACTACCGGTTGATAAGGCATTGACATTTACCACATGATGTGTTGCGACCAACAGTACATAATTTGGTGATACATTTTCATTGGTAGTTATCTTATGTTGCTGAGAGACAGTGAATCGTTGTCTTGCTTCAAGTGTGCAATACATTTTTGGTGTTTCTAGCAGGAGTCATCTTGTCAGAAAACTGTTAAAGTTAGCTCAGGATAGCTTCGGGTCAGACGCCATCTTTTCATTTGCCAGTTGCTGAAAAATCAATTATATGACATTTGAGTTTATTATTTTTTAAATTAAGGAGTCAACTACAATCGATTAATTGATTGACAACCCTACATCTTTGATGCTGTAGAAAAACCAAATTAAAACCTAAAAAAGGTTTAGACTGCAAGGCTGAGCACACTGTGTCTATTGCAGCCAATAGACTGTAATATTAATTTTGATCGGTGCATAGAGTCTAATCAACTCATGAAGAGGAGAAGTATTAAATAAAGAACAGTACTTTATTGAGCCCCGCAGGGACAGCCATTATCATTCAATAGAAAGTATGAAGAAACATGCAGCTGGATTAGAGGACTTAGTCTTACCTTGTCCAGAGTAGTCCACCACCAACAGACACACCCGTAAACCCTGCCAGGGCTGCCAACATCAGCCTCCTCCGGCCAGACCCTCGCACAGCCCCACTGTGGTAGCGTCGGGACAACTGCACCAGCCCCACTGATGCTGCCGATAATGCCCGCAAGCGGAACATCCTGCAGAGAAGTAGAATGCTATGGTCAAAAAGTGCTTACCGAGGACTGAAAAAACAAACAAACATTATAACATGCGTTTACATTTTAATAGTAATACATAATATGAGATTGCAAATACAAACATCAAAATGTGACCACTTAAAAAAAACAATAATATCATATCTTAATGTCAAAAGCTGGCACTTGGCTATCACTGTGCTTGCTCATCACTTCCCTTCTCCACTTATAAGCCTTGGCAGTCTGAAGCAAGAGCTACAGAATTTGGCCAAAAACTCATTAACACTTAGCCCAAGAGAAAAGTGCTTAGAAAAATGTGTTTACAAAAATTGCACAGTACCCTTGGGATCTGCTATAAAATGTTTACCTGCAAAAATGCACTGAAATCCTCACACATACTTCATTTAATCACCAACGTAAAAACCAAAGCATGGCTGGTAGCACACTAATCCCTAGAACTTAATTTTCAACTGGACTGTGTCTCAATTCAATAGCGTCACGGAGAGATGATTAACAATTAAGAAAAGGGCTACTGGTGTGTGTCTGTAAAAGCATTTTTCAAAATAAGGCATGGGGGAGTTGAACTGACTGAGGTCACCTGTCAATAACGCATTAACAATTTAGAAATGGGACAGCCAAAATCACCAGAAACAAAAGAGGAAGATGTGGCATAGAATAATCTGAGTATTCATTAGGCCATGGCAAAACATGAGGAACACTCACTTTTCAGGTTGAATGTAAGCAAGAATACCTGTGCATACTTCCTTAATGTTTGGAAATATCCTGGGAAAAAAGACTGGGACCAATGATATTTCAGAAAAAAATATTTGTAAAATGTAAGTTTGAAAATGTATTTACTTCAACATTCTATGCTTGTGCTTCAATTTGGTATTTCACCACTTTATTGACAGAGCATAAGACGTTGGTGATTCCTCGTTCTTTGGTCTGGTAGCTAAGAGCATAGACATGGTGACAAGTTGTTGCACTGTGTACAAGACAAAAATCAAATGCCTAACTGCAGATTGAAGCAAGGCGAAAAATGTCATTCAGAAGCAGTGCACCCAGGGGGGAAACTGTCCACTTGAATCATTGCTACCAAGAGGTGATTCAGCTAGGCACCTGTGTCAAATGATGTCAGGAACAGGAACATATAAGCACAAAATTGTTGGACTGACCCAATGTCTGTTACATTCTTCCTTAAATTCAATGTCTTGATAAATGATCCCACTGAATGGCCAGAAGTGAATACTGCAATTACTACACAGGTAAATACTATCAAATATTATTTAAATTACTTAGACAGTTATCCTTAAATTGACCTAAAATTATTTGTCTTAAGAGTTTGGGTTTTGATAAAAATCAGTTATGAGGGCTTTTTTGCCTTGTTATCAGTGGATCCCAAGTTCTGGGCATGTCTGCGATCTTAATGCAGACAATTAGGCATCAAAACAAGAGGCTTTAATGTGCCCTGTGTCTGTAGAAACATAGTCTGACACATGACTGCACACAAGAAAGATAAGCATAAAAAACAAAAACAAAACACTAATGGCAAAGAGACAAAGCCAAATGAACTTTTTATGTGGATCTGACTGACTCTGGGAAATAAACATGGACAAACCTACACTATTGTCTGTTATTCTAGCTATATGAGAATAGACACTTACAGACCATTGAAACAAGTCTGTTTGATTGAAATTTTTTTATAGGGAGCTTAAGCCATCATCTGTCACTGAAGATCCAGTGCTCAGTTACACTAAACTCAAGCTTACTCGTAAACACTATCAGCCACACTGAGGCCTATTGATTATTGGAACAATTAATTGACTATTCGGCCAATTAATACAACAATTAATCAATAGTTAGGCTTGCTAACAGTATCCATTCTACTCCATGTTGGTGGAAATGAGTAGTAGAGGAAGAGGAAACTATTGTTTCAGTTTGCAGGCTTCTCCTTGTAGAACTCCAGCAGGGGACAAGCCACCACAAACAGGAACTGTCCCCAAATAATGGGGACATCTGGTCACCCTACAGTAGTACTAACTGAATCACAAAGGGTGCAAACCTTTGTGTGCAACCTATCTTCATCAAAACAATGCCACCAACAAGAACAATTCCGTTCCATTCTTCAAACTGACCTATGACTTGCTCAACACACATGGCATTTTCTGTCAACAAATGACAAAAACCCATAATGCTAGACCATTTTGACAGTCCACGGACTCGCACGAGTCACTACTTATATATCAGCTTTGTAAAGTATAAACACTGTTTGCAGACTGTGTGCTAACACTGGGTGTTTTGTTTTTAGCTTTTAGCTAGCACTGGGGTAGATCATTGCTGTCTTTGAACCAGGACGATAAAAATGTGTTTGTACAGCTAGCCTCAATTTAGTGTCACTTGTTTCTGTGAATGTACCATGCATAGCAAACCCAACTGCCAGATTACAGTGTCTCAGGACAGCTAAAGCTAATGAGCGCTAGCAAACATAACACTGGGTCAACTATCCCGTTAGCTCGTCAACAGTGGTTAAACAGGCCAGAAACTTCCGTGTTGAAAAGCTTTGCTAGCTAACAAGTGAGACAGTTACTCACATTAATGGAAACGCGAACGTCCGTCAGTCCAAACAGGAGAAAAAAAAGCGTCGACGTTTAAGGATGCGTCTTTCCGTTTCGCTGCAGAGATGTAGCGCTGACAACAGTTCCGCGTTCCCCAACGACGGCGCTGACAGGGGGGCGGGGCAGCGGCCCCGCCCTGTATGGTACTGGACACCAACTGATGACGACACAGTCACTGTAAACAATGGGTGGTGACATAAAACATTTGCATCTTTTTATCTCACACGTTATTTCACAAAAACAGAATGCCCTACCAACCTGAATAGAATAGTTGATTGATAACAATGCATATTGCTTGTAAATTTCATGTCATCAAGAAAGCTGAACAAACTCAAATGCACAGACAAACAATAATAGCAGACAGGCGGATAATGTCACATTATATAAATAATATCATTATGTATCACTATCATTAGGATGTGGGTTTGAATCCCGGGGTCGACCTCCTCACCTGTCTGTATGGAGTTTGTATGTTCTCTCTGTGTCTGAGTGGGCTTCCTCCACTTGCTCGGGTTTCACCCACTCACAAAAACGTGTGTTAGATTCATCACTCCTGCCATTGCCCTTGACCAGGGCAAGGTGGAAGATCTGGAGTTGGTCCCGAGATGCTAGTGTGTGTGTTTGCATGTGCATGAGGGTGCTGCCAGCTGCACCTTGCAGTAGGATGGATTAAATGCAGATGAAATAATTTCCCTACCGGGATCAGTAAGTAAATATTGTCAAAGTTTTCATTGCTGACTGAGTAAGCATAATGTAAACTGAACAGCTACAGAGCTGTCGACAGTTGTATCACAGATGACTGTAGAGTTCAAGAATTTGTGCAGCTTAATGGCAGTTTTCCAGTGTTACTGGGGTTATGAATTACATTGAGGATAATGCTACACGTGCATTGATTGGACTTTGCCATTTCAAAGTGTAGTCAGCATTTTTGTCAGAGCTTATTTTCCCAAACTAGCCACACATTAAAAATGATTAATATGGTTTGGCATTTTTACGCTGTATCGACTCATCTGATTTTTGTGACATTTAATTGGCTGCAATGGAAGTTGAAATGGGCTTCCAAGGTTTTAGACTAATTTCTAAACTATAAACAAGTCAAGACTGAGTCAAATATATCATGAGGTGTATATCATTTAATGCATTAAGAGACCCCAGAATTGCAACCTCGTGTGAGCAATCAATATTAGCTATAACACTGGGTCACTGGGGTCAAAAGGCCTCAACAGTTCATTTAGGGACACGGTCCACAGATAGTTTCCACTAATGCTATACAGATGGTTGCCTGCACGGGGAATCATTTTTACCACCGTTTGAGTGAGCCCATGGTCCTTATGTGATACTGAACATACTAAAATTAAGGTTCCTATGTGCTATCACCCGCCCTATCGCAAATTAGCATCTTTATTGCTTTTGTCTTGCCAGAGTTCAAGAAAATTTTCATCACTCCAATGTCCCCGTGCTCAATGTTACTGCAGCCATACACCGGGTGTGCGGGCACCATTTATGTTATTGTAAGCAACGAATCTGAACAAATTATCACAAGAACCTATAAGGTATTGTTGACATAAGACATTCTACTTTGAATTTGAACGGCTTCACAATAATTGGACCTTCACTGAAGCATACATGCTCCTTAGCTACAGCGGTTTTTGTTCTAATTCAAAGCATCCGTCCAAATCATAACCATGACACATGGACTGTTTAGCATATAGAGTAGAATCACACACGGATTGCATCATGTGTTGGTTTAAGAGGGCGTCTTAGTCTTCAGTACTATTTAAAGAACACACTTGTAAATATGGGAGGACAGCATAACAATTAATGGATTGTGTGCACACTTAAAACGAGGCCTGCCATAGCTGTTTTGTAGAAGGAAAACAATGGTGAAACTTGATTAATGAACTATGCCATTACCAAATGGTCAACGATGGCTCAGTTGAAACGCTGCACCAGAATAATAAGTGAGGATGAGTGGTTGCAGACAAAAGCTGGCTCCTATTTCAGCAGTCATATTGCTGTTATGTGAATGCCCTCATGTGTGAGAGTAAGAGGGAACAAAAGCCGATCTATGCCGGCTAATTAGGCCTGTGTTTAAATTATATAGCACCGGATTGGTTACACACCCACAAGTTATGTTTGTTTTGGGTGGAAATTTTCTTTTAAGCATAACTGGGGGAGGGGCTAATTCATGCTGCTAGGAGACATTTTAGTGCTGTATGCGCACACATGCACATACACATCTTTGTGCTGTCTGAATTTATCCAACACTGACCTTGGGATACACTGCTGAGTGTTTAAAAACATATTTGTCTCTCGTGTCTCATTTTCTTTTGAAAGAGATCCGTGAATCATTTGAATCTAAGCCAAAAGCCCAAACCAAAATTTCTAATTAATCCATTAAATGTGTTAACTTGTGCAATGAACTTTGGACTGTAATCTTGAGCACATACATATATACAGTAATTTTTCAGTTCAGTGCGATCTGCCTGAGGCATGGCTGACGTGGTACCACAATGGTTTTGTCCTGAGCCCTATTATCTATCTTTCCATTTAGAATGCAGAGAAAATCCTCAAGTGATGTATTTGTGATGAATTTTTGTTGCGTTTGCTTTGCTTTTGAATTCCCAGATATGTCTCTGTAATGCGGCAAAATGTAAGTGAATTCAAAACAATAGCTGTAAGTTACGTAGCACATTTAATTTTATGGCCTTGCATTCAAAATAAGTATATGTCTTACAAAATCACTTTTAATCTGTTTATTCATTCAACGTACTCACAGCAGATTCCAATTTTTGCCTTGTAGTATCATTGCCACTAATCTCTTCCATTTGCTAACAGGTGTCTTGCTAGACTTGTTTGTATCCAAAATAATTGTATTGTTTTTAATATAATCTTTTAGTGTATGTGAATCCGGTAAGAAGATTATAAGAGGCCATTCATTACGTGGATAAGATAAAACTGAAAAGCGTATATGAATATTTGAATGAATAGTAAGTACGTCAGGTTCTTTTTGAGTAGATTCAGGTCTGCTAACAAGTAAACAAGTTAAGAAAACATTTTCATGCGGCTGTGCTAATAGTATGCCGCAAACACAACATGCGCGTTTGCACGTGTCACGCAAACTCACATTACCAAAATGACTGGATGAAATCTAATCCCTCAAGTTATTTTTCACTTTGCAGCAGCTGTTGACACAACATGCGTGCTGCCATCGTAGCACATATACAGCTGTCATGAACAGAACTGACTCATGTGATGTCACCGCTGATAGTTTGCCAAAATTCACTTTGAGAATCCATGCAGCCCGGGGCTTAGGAGGTCCTGGTCCACGGCTGAGAAGTTCTATTTAATTGCATCGCTTCCACTACAGGGAGCACAGCACCTGAAGAAGTTTTGGATAAATTGTACATTTCCAATTCTTGTCATCGTATTTTACACAAATATATACGAGCAAGCACAACCAGTGGCAATGTTTGTTTTCACTTGATTTCTTATTTATTAGGCAAAGCTGAAATACTGTGAAAGTTCAAAACTGTTTGCTGCTTTACATTATTGATTAGAGACTTGGTGTAAGCACATTATCTTGTTTCTATCTTGGCCAATAAAGGTGTGGCAGGCAGTATTATGTGACAACCTTGGTCAAAGATTAAATAGGCTGCAGGTTACATTCCACCGAGGTGTGTCTCCTTAGCAATTATTGACCAAATGACCCATTAGCACTAACATTACCTGTACATGTAGCAGTTGAATGATTCTGTTCTGTCATTCTTGGACAAAATGTGAAATGTATTAAAATGCAAAATACTTGTATTGGAAAGTCGCCCCAGAGGCTCACTGTAGATCAATTAAATTATATTTGATTCTTTTGGGACACACTGACAAGAGTGACTGAAGGACAAGCTAATAATGGGGACTGTCGCAGAGGAACCGATGATGTGAGCGGCAGTGGTGCCAAGCTCTAACCTAACACAAAGACATTCAGACAAGATACATTGTTTATGTCAGCTTCAAGATGACAGCAAGCGCCAATTCTGCTGCAGCATGTGGGTACATACTGTACTCTTACAGTCAGGTGGGGGAACAGGGACCCAGGATGACTTGTTAACTCATCAAAACTCATTGAAAATGTGCTCCGTGGATGATATGATACATAACAGAATTGAAATAGTATAAATTATACTCATTGGCCGCTTTATTAGGTACACATGTGCAATCCAATGAACCATCCTTGTTATACATCTTCCTGTTTGTGGACACTTCGGTGGTGCTGCTGTCTAAGACTGAATTCTATTTACAGGTGTTTTAGATAAGATAGCAGTTTTAGTTCCTCAATCCGTTTCTGTACCAAGAAATCACTGTAATATTTCACAGGGGACTTCTGTTGCAATATGTTTCCTGTTCTGATCATTACTATTATTACTAACAGCTTCCCACACTTAACCCTTGTCACTAGTGGTATTTATTTGTATTTCATTGTTTTCTAATAGAGATTTATCTTATAGGAGACATATTTGACCACAAATGTGCATTTTTTTAAATAAATTATCCTTGCTGTAGTATCACCATGATCTGAAATGGTGTCAAAACTGGATCGATAATAGTGATTAGAAGTGAACTGAAATCTAATAAGATTAAACGCATCAATATTTGGAGGGGCCCCTGGGAGTCAATCGATATGAAAAAATGCGACATTGATATGACATTTTCCACTGAACTTGCAATTTATTATGTCAGACGTGTGATCCATCCCATAATAAGTGGACCTTTCCGTCGGAGTAGGAGTGACTTTTGTTTTCCATCGACGTTCTGTTTTGCGACAAACGAACACCAAACTGGCCGGCGTGTGTGTGTATGTGTGTGTGTTTTATGATTGCATACTGGTGCAACACTGGGCATGTGTACGAAGCCGTAGTCCAGCCCAGCAACCCGCCCACCACCCTCCCTCTTCCTCCCTTCGGTGCGTCTCGGTCCGCCCGCAGCAGTCTCCTTCCCGGCGAGGTTTCACTACAGAGATGGCTGCGAAAGTGTGCAGATCAGTACTCCTGTTGTCCCGGAGCAGCGGAGCGGCGGCCGGCAGTTTCCCCGCACTTGTTGTCTCGTCACAGCGGCACCATCAGCACATAAGACCGGTAAGTCCCAGGACATCGGTGGGGTGGTGGTGGTAGGGGGGGGACATCAGAGAGAGAGAGAGAGAGAGAGGGAGGCAGAGAGGACGACCAGGCTGGGCTGGACGGGAGAGAGAGAGAGAGAGAGAGAGAGAGTGAGTGAGTGAGTGAGAGAGAGAGAGAGAGAGAGCAACGCTGGCGTCTGGGCTGGCTAAGGAAGTAAAGCTAACTAGCGTCAAGATTAAACCCCGTCTTGCATTTCAGGAGGTTTCTGATTTATAGGAAGGTGGCAAGCGAGACCAGACGAGACGCGGATTTCGATCTGGTTCCGCTTTTTTGGGGGGGTTTGCGGGTGCTCTCACGGTGGCGTTGCGGTGTTTTTTCGGAGCGCTGGCCGACGCTG
>OMNV01020356.1:0-20800 GCA_900303265.1 Brotula barbata | reverse complement strand
GTCAGTTGTTAGGTAGCCAGGTGGTCAGTTGTTCGGCAGGTAGGTGGTCAGTTGTTTTTTAGCTAGGTGGTCAGTTGTTTGGTAGGTAGGTGATCATTTGTTTGGTAGGTAGGTGGTCAGTTGTTTGGTAGCCAGGTGGTCAGTTGTTTGGTAGCCAGGTGGTCAGTTGTTTGGTATCGTAGGTGGTCAGTTGTTTGGTAGCTAGGTGGTCAGTTGTTTGGTACGTAGGTGGTCAGTTGTTTGGTAGCTAGGTGGTCAGTTGTTTGGTAGCTAGGTGGTCAGTTGTTTGGTAGCCAGGTGGTCAGTTGTTTGGTAGACAGGTGGTCCGTTGTTTGGTACGTAGGTGGTCATTTGTTTAGTAGCTAGGTGGTCAGTTGTTTGGTAGCTAGGTGGTCAGTTGTTTGGTAGGTAGGTGGTCAGTTGTTTGGTAGGTGGTTGAGAGATTTGTTGATTTATTCTTTTGTTGGTTGACCGGCTGGTATGTTGGTAATTCTTCAGTTGGTTGTTTGTTGGTTGGTTGTATGGTTGTTTTGGTTGTTCATTGGTTGGATGGTTGTTGGTCAGTTGGTTGGTCAGTTGTTAGGATGTTTGGTTGTCTGATTGTTTAGTTGTTTCACTGTGGTTTGGTGGGATGGTTGTTTGTTTGTTAGGATGGTTGCTTTTCTGGTTGGTTGGTTATTTTCTTGGTTTGTTTGTTGTTTGTTTGTTTTGATGTTCTTGTTAGTTGTTCAGCTAGTTTGTTGACTCTTCTTTGGCTGGACATTTGTTTGTTTGTTTGGTTCTTTCATTGGTTTGATTTGGTTTTTGGTTGGTTGGGTGGGTGTTTGTTGTTTGGTTGTTGGTCGGTCAGTCGGTCGTTTCGGTGTTGATCGGTCGGTTGGATGGTTGTTAGCGCTCTGTGTTTTTCTGTCTTTTGTCTCTCCTCAATAGAAAACATTTCCCAAAATTGCTCATCAAGCTCAGGACATTTCTGAGGCTGTGACCTCGAGATGGAAATGAGTATCGATCCAAATAAGGGGACATGTGTGGACCGGCTGATTATTTTGGAGTTGCTGTGAAAGAGACACTAACATGAAGGACACTCCAACGTGTTAATGTCACGGGGGATGGGCTTCAGAAAACTGCTGTTGACGTGTACCAGACTTGCTTTGGATTTAGTACAAAATAACAAATAATGGAACTGTGCTATAATAATCAGTCTCTCAATTATTTTAATGTGAGCTCCGCATAGTTTTGTGGTGTTCATCAATCAAATGCAGTTTAATACAAACTACAATATCTTTTTTTTACCCACTGTTTTGTCTATGCTACTTTTTTCTATTTCTCTACCCTTTTCACAGCAGGGAGAAATCTCACCCTGCGGGGGAGGAGAGTGGCTCCTGTTCAATTGACACCAAAGGGTGTGTGTGTGTGTGTGTCATTAATATAGCTTCACCATTATGTAGATTAGCCCCATTCCCTGAGTGCACCTTTACCATTTAGTGCTTTCAATCACTCTGCTGCTTTATGGAGACCACACACACACACGTAAATACATACATACACAAAAAAACATATTCAAGTAGACATACAATACGTATATACCATACATACTTTCACTCACTCTGTTTATGGTAAAGAATAACAAATAATATGATTTTGCTATAATGATCAATTATTCAATTAGTTTAGTGTGAGTACCACACAGACACAGACACAGACACAAACACACACACACATAAGAACCAGGGTCACAAGAACCAGACTTATGGGTTGTATCTCCATTCGATTCACGCTCCATGGATAGTTCATTTAGTTTCTCTACTTTGAAGTTATTCATGCTGCTTCTGTTTGTGTGTGTGTGTGTGTGTTTGCTTAAGAGGTGCTGAGTGAATGATCACCAGGTGTGTTTGTGTGTTGATTGCATTTGAGCAGCTGTAAAAGTCCCTCCTTTAATCACAAACTTGGGATCAATACTCTATTCACCAGCGAGTGTGTGTGTGTGTGTGTCTTAAAAGGTAATCTAGATCACAGAGTGTACAGCAGATGAAGAGAGACAGTCTTTGAGGAGAATTAGCTTTGAACTAACCAATTTTCGTGTGTGTGTGTGTTGTTGTTTTTGGTTCGCTGCATGTGTTTCCTGACTTGTGAGTATATTCCCTCCCAGGTACTGTATATGTAGCTTTCTGCTTCCCTACCTTTGAGTAATCAGAAGTGAACAGAACATGCTGATGTTTACGACCTCTGATGCACAGCAATGACCTTTCGCTGCTTTCACAACACGGCTTTGGGCCACTGGGATGTTACAGCACGCTATATGGATCATCTCTCTCTCTCTCTACCCCAGTTTTGGCAGTTCGGCTTTGTTTAGTGAGATAAACAGGAAGGAGAGGGAAGAGAGAGAAGGGATGACTTTAGGACACAGGTCGGATTTGAACCCGTATCGATGTGATAATGTGCTGTGTGCTGTACCGTGGAGCCTCACTCTGTCCCTTTTTACCAAATGTGCAATCATTGGACATACACGGTGATTTTTATTCCACATCCTAATATGAGTCATAAGATTTCCAAAACATTAAACTGTCAGAGCCAGAGGATGGCAGTTCCACAGGTCTGCATTTTGTTTAATGAAGCACTTTAAAAAAGTGGCGTAAGTACACCATTTTTACTCATTAGTTCCAATTTATTGTTCCTGGGAGTGACTCTTAGCACGGGAAAACACCTGCCTGAAGCCACTATGACATCATCATCATCACCGGACATATTACAATTGAATTATTATTAGGGCTGTCAGTTATTAAATAATTTAGTTGTGATTAATTGCATGCGTTTGTGTAGGCATCTATCTATCTGTCTATCTCTCTGTCTATCTATCTGTCTATCTATCTGTCTGTCTGTCATCCTTCCTTCCGTCCATCTTTCCCACTGTCTGTCCAACTGATGGTGTCACATTATCGTCTTTGGTTCTGGTTATTTAGATTTCAAGGATCAATAGTTTATTAGAGACAATTTCAGACTCCAGCAGCACATTACATCACTTTGTAGTCTTGATTGTTTCCCTAAACAATTAACAACATCTTCCCTGTCAGGCTAATGTGCTGCGTTGAATTGAAGAGGCTTACCTCCAGTGAATTAGATGAGCTGTTGTTGTCACCCAGTCAGTGCTGTGACTGTTTGCTTCTGACTTAAAATACATCCACTGGGTTTGTTTTTTGGGGTTTTTTTCTAACCCTACCTACAAATTAAAGCCCTTCTAACAACAACTGTCTGCAAAACACACAGCAGATTATGCCTATCTGCACCCACAGTATGTGTAAGTGCTGCATATTTAATAACGCCGGAACAAGAAAAGCACAAATTATATGAATCATCAGTCATCTTGCGCTACCGTGCACCTCTGCGGGACCACTGAGCGCCGACTTGATTGTGCTCCTAAGGAATTACATTCTGCCAACAATGTGTGTGAGTGTGTGGGGGTGTAGGTACTTGTCCTGAGTAAATGACTGTGGTTTTGTGTCAGAATAATGGATTTTAGTAGGCAGCCTTATTCAGCCTGTTGTGTGCTTCATGGGTACCAATGTGACCCCTATCATGCAGCTGTCAGTGGGATGCACTGTGTGGGGATGAGGCTGATATGATAAATCTGATTAAATGCCTGGATTAATCATCTGACAGACTGGAGATCATCTACAAGTCTTTGAGATGGTTGGTCCACCGTGAATATGCAGTTTTACATATATGGTCCAACAGAATGTAGTGTAGTGTGTGTGTGTGTGTGTGTGTGTATTCTGCTGACATGTAAAATGATAGTTGGCAGGGTTGAGAGAGGCGGTAAGACTCAGGGGAGGAGCAGAGAGAGAGAGAGAGAGTAGGAGAGAGAGTAAGAGAGAGAGAGAGAGAGAGAGGAGGTGGGGGGGTAGGAGGAGAGAAGAGGAGGGACTGTGGTTCACTCTCCGGCATTGAAGCTTGTGGTGTTGGCGCACCAGTGTGTGTCTCAGCCTGCTGGTGCGACTGTGTGCGTGTGTGTATCAGTGTTGTGTCGCCGTGGAGATGACATGACTGCGCTGGAGAAGAAGAAAGAAAAGGACCTGTAAGAGCTTCACACGCACACACACACACACACACACACACACGCACACGTACAAACGCTCAGCTGTTCACTTGCATTCCCTCACACACACTTACATTCCATTGTGCCTGAGTTCATTCACAAAGATAAGCTGCTTGTCTGTGTGTGTGTGTGCGTGTGTGTGTGTGTGTGTCTGTGTAAGGGACAATGACACATAAACACGCACACAGAGGTTATGAGTGTTTTTTGTTTTTCATGCCCGCAGACGCGGTCAGCAAGTGTTTCTGCGTCCAGAGGAGAGTTCAGCTCCAGCCCTGACCACCAGACTGTCCACGACGCTGTCCGATCAACTCCAGGTAGGACCTCCGATCCTCTTCTCTTCTCTTCTCTTCTCTTCTCTTCTCTTCTCTTCTCTTCTCTTCTCCTCTCCTCCATGTGTTCTCTTATCCCTGGGGTTTTTCTCAGGTTGAGGTAAGTTTCAGCTCCTGCTGCTGCTGCTTTCTGTTGATCTCTGTTGATTGAGTTGAGTGAGATACTTATCATCTGCCTGAGGACTGTGTGTGTGCATGTGTGTATGCGTGCGTCAGCATGTGAGGGCTCGGATAAAAGACGGAAACATAAAAAACATTAAACATGAAACAGCCATAATGATGAAAGGGAGGAAATTAAAGGCATTTTGTTTGAATGGAATCAATTCACGTGCATCAGCCTGAATTTACATGCGTGTGTGTGTGTGTGTGAATGTCCTACTTTTTTTTTTCTCTGTTTATTTTTTATTTTTCCCTCTTTTTTCCAACTCGATTCGCAATTTGTTCTTCAAATTCCCCAAAGCTGTGAGTTAATTTTGACTTCCTGCCTTCTTCTGTTTACGTGTTATTGACACACGTGCCAACTCCACAACGGTCTCTTTGCTCTCTGTTTGAGTGAGAGCCTCCAAGCACAGATACAGGTGTGTGTTGTTGTTGTTGTTGTTGTCGTGTTTGTGCTTTTAATGTGCAGGCTTGTAATGTTGTCTGGCAGCTCCACAGAAAGACGTTTGATTAGCTGCCAGTGTCGACTTGTTATGCTCTGATTCAATTGCCCCAATAAATATGCAGGGATATGCGCTCGCACACATACACACACACACACACGCGCACCCACAAGTGCACACACGTTATGACATATAACACACACAGACTGAGATACACACATTGATACATATAATACCCCCACATAGGAAACATATAAACATAACAACCGCATCTTGTTGTTCCATCATCTCATAGATATGAAAAAAATATCCATCAGTGGTGGGAATCAGCGATTTATACTTCTATATATACAGCGTATTTGATATACTCTGTGTGTTACTACCTCTGTGTACATTTTTTGCAGTTGTGTGTATCTGAATGGGCTCACCAATAAGATGTCAGCATTTGAGTGACAAGGCAGGCATTTTGAAAGAGCTCCCTCTTAATTATGATGTGCGACCAACATCGGTGCTGCCTGAGTGTCTGCGTGTGTGCGTGTGTGTGTGTCGTTAGAGAGCTAATGCTGTTCTGAGTCAGCTTTCTTCTTCTAATGCATTTCCACGCGTAGGTTATGTTGTTGAAAATCCTGCCGAACTGCATTCCTGTGTATGAAGGCTTTGTTGCCGTCAGGGGTCAGATGCTGAGCACGCAGCAGGAGCAGCACCACCTGCAGGAGCAGCACCACCTGCAGGAGCGCTCGAAGCGCACACATTAGTCTGGACGGTGCAGTTTGCGTGGCATCTTGGCATTGTTACGATACAATACTTAGTTTATATAATATATGTACATATATGTAGCAGCCACTGTTCCCACTTATATCACAAATCGCATTTTTTTAGTACACAAAATTAGACATTTTGCATAAAACGGAAACGGCAGGTTTGCTGTCCGAGTGGTCCATTTAAGATCATATTTGGGATAAGATGTTAAAACAAAGAATATTAAGACAGAGGCCGTGAAGGATCTGACTGAAAAGAACACATCACACACACACACACACACACACACACAAACCTCATATCACAGTGACGCAAGACCCAAACCCACCAGCTAAACACCACATCTCCTTTTTTTGCCTGTTTTCACTGGTTGCACATTAATTCTAAAGCAGTTTCTTCTTATTTTATGCTGACAAACTGTAAATGCACATAGAGACTGGAAACATGACACACAAGGGAGTAAAACAACGGCCGCTACACATCATCTGCATAGCATGAAATAACTGGGATAAACTTGCAAACATAAATGTAATCCACCTTTTAGCTCATATTTCACTTAATCTATTGTTTTTTTTCTATGTTACCGTAATTTGGTGCAATCTCTGGTACAAGTATTTCAACAGGGATTAATAAAGTTCTATCTTATCTTATCCATCACATCAATTAAGAAGCCTAAGCCTTCAATTGGACAAAAAATATATTTGTGATTGGACAGGAGCCTCTGGAATAGAATAGCATCGAACCCTACACCTCCACCTGATGGCAAGAATAATTATAATTGTGTTCCATTCTTTAAAAAGTCTTTATTAGTGAGCAGGATATGGTTACGTTGTGTTCATGTTGTTCTTTCATGACATTTTTTTGCTCAGGTTTTGCTGTGTGTGTCTTGTACAACTGTTTCATACAAATAAGACATTTGAAAGGGACTGAGGACATTTTTTATTTGTGGTTTTAATCCTGTCCCCGTCACCAATACCTGCAACAACTTCCTGTGTTACTATTTTGACATAAGCTGACATCATTCTTTGTGCACTTGCAGCAAAAAAAATGTCCCTATAATTCTTTTTCTTTGAAAATCTCTGTCTCCCCTTTGGCTCAGCCAGTCGCTGTAAGCCGTTCAGCATGTTTGTCTGTCATCGTGAGAGCTTAATGTACGTGAACTCACAAACGTAGAGGATTGTTCTTCGTGGGTTTTGGTTGCTTTAGTGTATTTGTCCTTATTTTGACCTTCAGGCTCAGGTGTTTCAGATTACAGCATTTCTGAAAATCTTATGCCTGACTCTCAGAAGTCAGAAACATCGCCATCGTAATCCGTGATGTTTATGAAATGCTCTGTGTGTGTGTGTGTGTGTGTGTGTGTGTGTGTGTGTGAAAGGAGAGATTGGCTAATTGTATTTCTGACTGCATGTGTGTCTGAGTCTTTGTGGCGAGGATATGAGTGTGTCAGCATGTTTGGGTACATGTGTCTTTTGAGTCACTGCAAATTTTTGGTTGCGTAACTTCCCTAATATGTCTGACAGCGTGTGTGTGTGTGTATTTTTTAATCAGCAGTGACACTTGGTTGACAGCCTCCTCAGGATCTTCTGCAGGCATCTGCCTCTGTCATCCTCGACACTCCACCCCCGTCATTTAACCGCACAGATGTCCCCACATTTTCTTGTCATTTAGCAATGAGAATGTGTGCGTTTGTAGCTGAACAGACACACGGATACACAGTTATTAATTCTGCGTGCGTGTGTGTGTGTGTTTGTGTTCATAGATTGTACTTTTAAAGCTTATTCTTATTCTATTCTACAAATCCTGGACAACTGATTTGGTTTTAGTTTTTTTTTCATAAGTGTGTGTGCGTATGTGCGTGTGTTTGTGTGTGCTCGTGTGTGTGTGACTCAGTAGATTTACCTTATTGTTTGACATTAAATTTGTTATCTTCAACTCTTTCTGTTGGATGGAGAGTACCGAAGGTTACAATTTATTCATTTCTAATTTTCGTGTTTGAGTGTTTCCAGTTCCGCTACATGAGTGCTCTTGTGCAAGGCACTCCATATTCATAAGGCAAGGCGAGGCAACTTTATTTGTGTAGCACATCGGGCACACAAAGCGATTCAAAGTGCACAGACAAAAGCAGCTTTCTGGGATGATTAAACGCGTATGACACACATGGTTCGCAGAGGCTTCATCCCTTTGTAGTCTTTGCTGGTATTCGTGCTTCAAACTGTCTCTTCCTCCGCTGTAAGTTTTGGTGGGACTCCCGCTGGCGTCTCCATTCTTTTACTTTTTGGACTTCATGAATGAGTTTTATGACTCCGGCCCTCAGTATCTAACAGCTCCTGGCGGCTCTTTGCTCCTGCCTGTCTTGGAGGAGTTTTAATGGCGTCTCCATCCTTGTTTCTTTTTTCTTTTGGTTTGACTTCATGAATGAGTGTAGATTTAGCGGCGTGTTGTGTCCTGATCACGGCTGTCTCGCACGCACAGCTTCACAGCCCATGTTCACGTCCATCCCTGCTCTGACCTCATTGTATAGATCTAATCTCTTCTTGTCTGTATCTCCTTTCAGTCCTCCTGTGATTAATGTTTAACTTGAATACGGAGGTCACAGGTCGCTTACGTGATAGTCTTTCCCGTTGATCCTGCTACAAATGCTGTCAGACCACTGTCACAAACAATAAAGGTGAACAGATTCTGTTTTGCCTCCTAGCTGTGAAAAAATAAAATGAGTGGGAGCATGAAAATTTGATCTTTAAAATTCTATGAGCACCATCGACATCCTCTAATCCATTATTTTCTCTCTCCTTTGTGAAGAAATGCAAAGCTCCTGCCTTCCAGATAGGCCATGATCATTTTTGTAATTCTCCTCAGCGAGTCTTCTTCTATCGTCCATGTCTACGTATTGTATACAAACCCTTGTTTTTTGAGCCGTAAACACTTTAAATCAATTTATACTCCCTGGCAGCAAAGAACTGGCAACCCAATGTGGTTTTGGAACGTGGCCAACCACTGTAGTATGGAGAAGCACCCATCTCACAGGGAAATGGATTGGCAACACCGTCTGCCATGAATCCAGCTGTGGCTGCAGACTGGAGTGGATGCAGATAAGAATTAGTACGGTGTGAATCTAATGCGTGTGTACTCCTATTGAGGGGAAACAGGCAGATTGACATCACATAATGTATATTCAAAATGAAGGCCTGTGAGAGTATACTTTTAAAGACGTGCTAAAAGGGTACGGAGCATGTCCTGGAACACCGTGTGCAGCAACATCCTTAAGACGCGGACTTCTTAAATGCAGTAGTGGGCGCAGATTAGTCGTGACTCCTGAGTGAACGAGGCTCGCAGTGTATGGAGAGAGGAGGCGAAGGGAAGAGGACGATTTGCTACGGTTATTTTTCCAACAAAGGCAAAGTTTGCACATACAATATAGCTCCTGCAGCAGAGGAAGAAGTGATGCAACCAGCCATGCACTATTTGGATCAGTTGCACAATTCACATACAGGACGAGCTCAAACTGATAAAACTAAACTAACAGAAGAGTGGATGTGATTTTTACCAACACTGCAAATTCAACAGAATCTTTTTTCAGCCTTATGTTCAGTCTTAGCTCTCAGTCTACGTGTTGAACAAATCTCCTATTGGAGAATTCATTTTGTAACGTGTAATTAACCTGTTTAAAAAAAAGTACTGAAAGTAAAAAGACTTTCAGATATGTAAGAAAACAATAAGTTTCAAAACTATTACCTAATACTCCTCTTATGACCTGTTGTGGTTTTACTTGGTTACTTGCCACTGCTGGTCATAAGATGTAGAATTTGACCTTCCATCAACTTGTGTCGGGAATCCGCCTGATACTACTAATACAATCAAAGTCACACTTCCTTCTATCAAAACAGCTCTGTGAATGCCTAAGCTAGTAGTGCTTAAAAAGTGTTGTCACATAGATAGACAGATAGATAGACAGATAGATAGATAGATAGATAGATAGATAGATAGATAGACAGATGCTTCCCCAGCCCAATGCAGCATAGATCAGGACACTGGACACAACAGACTTATGAAACATCAACATTTCACAGCCCCTTCTTTTAGTTCAGCTGTCCTGTATCAGTGTCTGCTCCACATAAAGCCCCAACACATTTTCAGAGAATTTCAGTGATAACTAGTGAAGGAAAAATATAGATTTTCAATATGGCAATGAAAAGCACTCTGGGAGAAGAAACTTATTAATTGGTAAAAAATGATACGACATCAAAGAATGGATCCGTTAAGCTCAGGTCAGCGTGAGCCCACACAGCCCGGGCACTCTTAGGACTTTAATGTTGCAGCCATACTGAGTTGTAAAAATCCAGCCGACCTGTAGGTCAAGCACTTAACATCCGCCGAGCGAGCTCTGAGGCATCCTGTCCTCATTTCCAGTTTGATTGCATTGATCACTGGAGGCTGGAATTAAACTATTGGGGCTGAGACAGCCCAATACCCAGAAGCACCTTGGATTCAACATCAAGGGAGGCGATAGCTGTCAAAGTGGAGAAAGGTATGACGTGCATATGTAGCTGCTGCAGGGAGCGAACAGGAAGTTGGACCGCTGAAATATGCGATGACCTAGTTGGTAATGACATCACTTAAATCTTAGTTGATGCACATTTTGAGTAGGGTGAAGGTGATTTTTACCTGTTTTTCATCGTTAAATGGCTTATCTTTTATTTTTGTTGTATCGACAGTCATCATCGAAGGTATCGGTTAGCTTGTTGTGGCGACTTGGGCCAATATTTCAAAAGGGCTGGGCTAGCTAATTGGCTAATCTCACTAATGCTAGCACTAGTCGACCCAGGTAGCAACATCTATATGGGTAACGCAAACCTTCGTCCATCTGATGACTGTTCTTTGACACCCCCGTCTCTTTCACTGTTCTTCCAAAAGGAAAATTGTAAGAATATGTATGAACGCAACAAGATGATCCATGGCTAACCTCCACTGATTAGCGTGTCTTAATAAATTCTCTTTGTAATGTTCCATTTTCAGGTCACGTGCAGTCTAGTTGCATTAGTCATGACAACCTTACTGCCCTTCATCCCAGCTCTCTCTCTCTCTCTCTCTCTCTCTCTCTCTCTCTCTTTCTCTTTCTCTCTGATTTGACTCGACCTTCACTTAAAATCTCCATCACCAAAATAAAGTTGCTCTAACAGGTGTTAACAGTAATTTAATAATAATAATGAAAATGATTAGCTCATCAGAAATTGATGTGTTTTGCATTACACGTGTTGTTGACATCACGTGCCTGAGTGTGCAAAAAGAAGAAATTTACACAAGCACAGATCATTCAGCTCCTCCTGCATATTCCGATGACCACCGACACAAGGGCACCTTCACAAACACGGCACACACACACACACACACATGCACTCACGTGTCGGTGTTACTCTTTTGTCCTTGATAAATGGACTGTATTATGTATATATACTGTATATATAGTGTGTATATATTATCCACGGCTGCTGAATTCTATCACATCTCGATCCCTGCAGGGTTTTGAACAAGCTGTTTGCACGAGTATGTGTGTGCGTGTCATATGTATAGTCCGCTCCCCTATCTGTGATTACTGCAGGTAAACATGTGGCGGTAATGTATTTTTATGTTTGTGTAAGCACTCGACTCTCTTGCCAAGCTCTAAGTAGTAGCAGTGGTAATTTTGTGCAATCAGTACGCCCAATATTCAGTAAATTACTCATCCACTGTATAATGTAAGCTGATATACTGTAATATATTTAAATATAGGGCAAAAGGATGCGGAACTTGTGCACATTCACGCACTTATGCCACTTAGACTTTGGGTTGTTGTTGTTTATCTGCTTTGTACTGTGGTCAGGGATGGGCAGAAATACATGAAAATATATTTTAATACAAGATAGAGCTGTTATAAATGAATCAAATTGAACTACAGAATACAGTATCCAAAAATGTATCAAAGTACATGCAGTACTTTGTAGTTTCAGAAAACAAGAATACATTTTGTGTAAACAGGAAAATCAAAACCTTAAAAAAAACCCTCTGTTTTTGTTTAGAACCAGATGTTTCATATGTTTCCATCACTATATCACATTTATTCAGTGATTTATCTTCACCTGCCGTGTAGTTTGATGTTTCGCAGAATTATTACAAGTTAGAGGTCTGAAATTTTACAGTTCTGAGTTGTCTGGAAGCTCCCGGTGCCTCCATTAGCTTCTGGCTAGCTAGCAAGCTAATGTTGCCCCTGAAATAATCATATTAAAGCTTAGATTCTCTTTTTAAAACATACTTTATTGACAAAGATGAAACAAAAAGTGTATGCAATCACACATAAATATTCGTTGTTGCTATTTTACCTTTATATAAGTTTGTGCCCACCTAAAATCAAATCTGTGCAACTGAAACGCTAATACAAAACCTTTTGAGATGAGCCTTTGTTCCAACTGCTTTCTTAAAGCAATGTGCTTTGACTGCACTGTAGGTAGTCAAGGTCAACAATCCATCACGGGACAGTCAACACCTACACGTGCACATCAATCAGGCACGGCAGAGTGTCGCCAAAGGTCTTCCATTACCGCTTATTGGATAAAACCACGAGGAACGAAGGAGAGCAGGGATATCCATATAGATAACATCATCAAAATGAAGCTCCTAAATGTGACCACTTTCTCTTTGGACTAGAAAAGCTGTGTTTTAAACGTAAAATGGACAAATTCAGATATAAACTAAAAACATGACGTGGATTAAGTAGGTAAGAGTGATTGAAGGCCGTATCTTGTCATCTGTAGGGGCAGCACCTCAGTTTGTGTATGTGTACGTACACGACTGCTAACAGTTTTGGACATTTGCGAGTTTCTCCTGTTTTATTATAGAGTAAGTTTAGTTTGCACATCCTCTAATCTTAATCACTGCAGGGCTGAGAAAGACAAAGAGGAGAGTCTTTCCATTCCAGTGGTAAAATGGACCACACAGAGGACGAAGTTTTCCCCTGCAGTGTGGTGTTTACCATTCTTATGAATTGTACGTTAAAGGATGCTACCTCAGTCTTGGTTGAAACTTAGCCCAGCCGCAACGATAAGCACAATTCAGCTCCTTATTTCATGACATTACACGTGACGCTGATATAAAGCACGAGTCACAAATTTGCATGCAATTTTTGCTTTTAATTTATTTCATTTTTGCATAAATTTGATTTCACAAAGACAAAGGCAGCCTTGTGAGTGATGCATTCAGCCAATTGGGCGTCAGAATGGTTCGTGATGCTCTCCGTGTAGCCAGGGGAACTGTCCGTGGTGAGTGTAAAAGCATACATCCTCTTATTCTATCCATCCTTCATCAGGAATGTGGTGATGACAATAAAAATAAAAGCCTTTACCATGTTCTCCTTGAGAAATAAAAACGACATTCATTGCCACAGAAACACAACCTTTTGTGCTTTCCTTTAAAAAAGTTTTCTTCCTGCTTGTCTAAACCAGTGATTATGGCTATATAAAAACTTAAGGTGGGCGTCCAGCCCACACTGCTGTAAAGAGAAGATGGTTTTCTCTTCATCCAGCCGGCAAGGCCAAGTTAGATAAGGACGTGAGTGGAAGAGAGGAGGCAGGAGAGAGAGAGAGAGAGAGCATGAGTAACAAAGAAGAACAAGACAAATGGAAACAGCGATAGATATATGGATGGATGGATGAATAGATAGATAGATAAATAGATGTTTTTGTGTTTTTCATTTCTTCTAACAATTTAATTGATTGTGGTAATCATAGAGCATTACTGAACGGAGACTGAAGGGGAGAATAAAAGGTAGAGCGCAAAGAAAAGAGTGTAGGATGTGGGTGAAAGGACAGTGGGGGAAGAGGTGCCAATACGTAATTTCCCTGGGGAAGGAAGTAAAAAAACAGAGGGGCATCTCCTCACTTTATGTGGATGCATGCACACGATGACCTGTGTGTCTGTATGTGTGTCTCTGTGTGTGTGTGGATGGATGGGTGGGTGAGTTTGTCCACCTCCACAGTGTTCAATTGCACTGTGACACTCTGCAGCACTGCCCTCTCTTTCTGAAACACTGCAGTATTCCCCGCGGAGAGAGATTTCAATAACCCAGCAGACCTTTGTGCGTGTGTCTGCGTGTGTGTGTGTGTGTCTGCGTACATTTATTTGTATGTAGTTCATGTAGGTGTGTTTTTATCACTGTACAAATGCCATTTTAGATTGGGTGACTGCCTTCCCTATTGATCCAATTCACACCAATAATGGAGATCGATCTTCCATTTTCACAAACACAACACACAGCACACACATACACACACATATTCTGTCACACTTTCTCTTTTCCATAGGCTCCGAGGCCCACCTGGCCTTTACTCTAAAAGCGTTGCTGCTATCAAGAGGGATTGATACACACACGAGTGGCTTTTAGTTATCCCAGTGGAGACGCTGACTCTTCACTGAAATGAATCATAAACCTCTGTAATCTGTGTGAATGTTAGGGTAAAATGAGCTCCACGTGGGATTCTAACCACCAATAAAGCCGTGCCCCGATCTGTGCAGACATCAGAAGCTCAAAAGCTTCATTAAAAACATGTTATTTCATGTTACAACACAAAAATCGGAGCCAATCAGTGAAACCTGAACCTTTAATACATAAACCCTTCACCTAATCCGCACAACTGGAAACAAATTTCCTAATCTGAGCTTCGTTAGCGATTTGACATCACGCTCAGACACCGCCTTCAACGTTGCTGGCGATGTTTGCAACGTTTGCGGCGTGTTTCACTTGGATGCGGTGCGGTGCGGCGTGGAGGCTGAGGGCTGCGTTTCAAATCAGATTCCAGCAGCAGGGTCGCGTCAGAGAAACGAAATTGTCTCACAGAAAGCACAATTAATGAATCCCCCGTAAGGATTTAATGGGGATTACAGCAAATTGGAGAATGATGTATTTTGTAAAATGTTACAGACTGCGGTGGTGTGTGAGTCGATGCTCCTGCAGGCTGATGGCATTCTGTCTGTCAGAGCAGGCTACTACTCAGACGCTAGAGAAAAAGGAAAGAACGCATGTGTTCACGATGAATTTTTCAGGCTGCAACTGTAACACTGAGCATGCAGAAGACTAATGTATATTAATGATCGCTGTTTTACTCTCAGCACATCAGTGTGTACAGTAGCAAATGAATGGTTTGTTTTGGTACATTCATTTCACTTTGGGAACCGCTTGTGTGGTTTCCATGGCAGCGTTTCATTCTCCGAGCCATGTGTGGCGCTTAGCATCCTTTGCGTGCGGTTTTGACTTTTATGTTCAGACTTTGGGGAAAATGAGCTGCAGTTTTAAAAATGTGGGCTGTCGTCATTTTGTTGGAAAGGCAGATTCATCTCGGATTTTAACCCTTCGTGGTTGTAAAACTGAGCCTTTTTTAATTAAAGCCGTTTTTGGCAAAATGGCAACTGTCAACTCATTTAAAGTCGTCTGCCCGTTCATCCAGTCAGGCAGCAGCAGAGACGAGAACAAACAGGAGGAACTTCTGCTCTTCGAAGCTGGAGAAAGTGTCTGCTGCTCATTTGTTCCTCTGGTAAACCTCGGAGAATCCAAATACTAACAAACATTTATTTATAGAAAGAGCACAGAGCCACATTTTTCTACTTAATCAGTCGGTGAAGCGTGTCGAATTCTGTTGGATTAGAAATGATTTTTTTTTTGTCATGGAGAGTTTGGAATCTTTATTAGACACTGTCCTCCATCAGCTCTGTTAACCTCTCAAACTCTGAGCTAAACACCAATGAAGGTTTTGTCGTACATGTATTGACAGAGGCACAGATTAAAAAGTAAAGGTTACTATAATTAATTTTAGGATTAAAAAAAAATCAAAAAAGAAATCCTAGATGTTTCATGCCTTTTACATGGACTGTTTAATTATTAACGGGTTACTCATCAATTGAATTTAGCCAAAGTCCTTTTAAAAAGCAGTATTTAAAGTTTCTAAATGCTTGACTATGATGACCCCGAACAGCCAAAGTTGGAGGTTGTAACATTTAGTTCCATTTAGCGCCGTCTGCCGTGTGGAGTCTGCTGAACCCTTTAAACTCTTGGCAATTGAGCACATTTTAAGGCAAACCATGATTAAGGACGTTGGATAAAGTTAATCGGCCTTTTTAAATGAGGAACCCTTAGTACGAAAGGCTTTAAAAAAATCTCATCTCATCAAAAAAAAATCCAAAATGAATTACATTAACTTGTACTTTTTTCACTTTTAAATTACTTTGTTTCATTTATTTTTTTAGCTCAGCCAGCTTTTAATTTCCTTTAAAATGCTCTTCATCCTAGATCATTGTACACTGATTACTGACACTTTGAGCATCTTTGGAAACTTCCACTGGAATTTAAACTAAAATAGAATATTAATGAAGAGACTGAGCACAGTGGTGGTCAAGTTAGCCAAACATGTGCTACATTCATAGGAATATCATTTAATTTTGATAAATCATTGCATATCATATATCCCGATACCATCAAAGCACAGATATGACCGCACGTCTACAAAGGTGGACAGAATAACCGAAATAATGGAGGTTTTTGCAATCAGACAAAAGCCCCACGAGCAGAGCTTCAAAGCCGCACGACTAAAGTAAAGAAATATCAAAGATCCCAAATCATCTGTGGCCACAAGCATGGCAAGAATGGTAAGAAAGCTTGGAATGTGTCAGAGCGACTGGTGTGGAAATGATGAGCGGCCGTGTCAAACACAGAACACAGCGGGCGATGGATGCTGCCGTCTCCCCTGCAGCCTCTCTCTCCCCTCTCCCCTTTCGCTGCAGTGGTGGAAAAATATTTTAATTAAAAAGTTGTTATTCCATTTCCTCCGCCCCGCTCCCTTTATTTTTCTTAACCTGGGGTTGATGATGATTCAGACACAAATTCATTTTGACAGCCTCTGTAGTTTCTCATGTATCTACACTCTCTTCCTACTATCCCATAATGCAATTTGGCAGCTCGGCAACAACAAGCATTAACTAGTGTCATCTCCGTATTGCACTGTCATCTTAGATAGGCTTTGCTTTTCTTCTCCGTCTCCTCATTCTCTGCTCTTTATCTTCCTGTCCTCTCCTCTGCCTCTGTAACTCTTTTGAGTGTGCAAACATGTCACAAACATTTTGTGGCAGCCAGATATTCTTCTATTAGCGATGTCGCTCTGAAGAGAGGCGCCGTGTTTCGAGGCCTCGGCTGTCATCTGTGTCAGAGTACGGAGGAGCTGAACTACTTGACGCTCGGCTAGAACAGTGTGTGTGCGTGTGTGTGTGTGTGTGTTACGTGTCATACAGCAGAGCTCGAACACAGCCGACGTGTCGCTCTAACGTCGATCGCTGTCTGTCTCTTGGCTGTGGGCCACTTATTCTAAAGGTTGGACTCATCCTGTGTGTTTCACACAGCACTGGACGTGTTTCCTGTTAATTATGCAGTGTGAATGACTCTCACAGGTAGACGCAGCAGCAGTGTGTATGAAAAATTCAAGATTTTTGGAACCAGAACAGCGACATGTAAAGATAATTGCGTTTACATGGCTGTAAGAGAGAGTGAATGGCATAAACCAGCTAATATATTTCAGCCTTGACTAATCCTGTTTGACCCTGTGGAGGAAAACACAAGATGGATTTTTTTACTCGTGCCATTTTGCATCCATAATTTAATTTAGCCAAATGTTTCCTGGGAGCTGTGAGCTCAAATGAAAAACAAATGGCAGAACTGAATCCAGTATAAGGACTTATTGGCTTATTCGCTGTTAACACAGGTACCAGGGAGAAGCAGATTGAAGGTGACTGCACTACATTTGTTGAGTATAGCGTCAATATGTGGATTTCTACCCCCGAAACATCAATTTCAAATCAATTTCACAACAGCTGCAGAGCCGCACGGAGGCTGAGTTCATGTATTGACGCTGACGGAGGACAAGAAACAGACGAGAAACAAGCAAAACTCAATTATCAACGTGTAAGTAAACTCAGTTCACAATGAACAATGCTGTCTTATCCCCCCGCCAAGACTCCACGTAGACTGTAGTTTATGGACACAAAGCCTTTTGAATTCATGAATTTTATTTGTTCATTTGGTGGAGATGATGCACAGTATATTAATTGCAGCAAAGAGACAAAATGACTCATTTTCATCTCCATTCTCACAAAACTGGGCACAATGCTGAGGATCAAGAAACCAAAGATTTACATAACTACACGAGAATCCAACATCTAGACGGAAAAATCGCACTGAAAAGACGATTATCAAGAGAACACAAGACAACAAACGAGCGGCTGGAATAAAACATGAGACAAAGTGAGAAAATGGGGAACAGGTGGGGAGCTGAGGACACGGTGAGGCGGCTGATTGGCCGAGGGGAGACGTGACCGGCAAGACAGGGAAAATAAGAGCAAAGGAAAGACGATCACGGCAGCGAGACACACCCACACACGGAAGAGAGACAGACAACGTCGTGTGTTGAATTGTTAATGAGTTATCAAAGGTAGAGGTCCATTTGAATTGACATTTTACGGTACCGGGCGGAGACCCGGGCCCGTAGCCAGGGTTCGCCGTGGTACAACATCTGGCTGCTGGGGAGGTGTTTGTGTTGATTTTGAGCATGCAAGCTGCATTTTGCTGTTCCTCCTCACCAATCTGCTGCTGCTGCTGCTTGGGCAGGAGTTTATTTGACCCCTGGAGATAACGCAGCAGCACAAGAAGACGATGTACGGAGTGATATAAAGTTCATGAGTATCACATGTATGACTTCAATCCTGCGGTCGTCTCACTGGATTCTGTCCATCATCCGTTGCCTTCATTTTAATTGTCGCCTGGCAACCTTACTTAAATGTATTGTGAAAAAATGTGGGCAGCTGCTTTAAATCCAACAATTTCACTGTCACGCCAAGGCCACAGAGGCAGAAACATGAAATGACTTAGATAATGACCATATACGTTGGCATTTCAGTTTTTCACTGTGCTAAAAAGAACTACATCAACTACTTGACAAGAACATCTTGTCGAGCGTTTCAATGGCAGATCGGAGCTCCGTCGCGGTAGAACACATGGAAACCTTCCACCGGACATCTTCAGATTGGAGATCTTGTGCAAAATCGTGCAATGTGCAAAGACCGTGTTTTAAAATAGGTTAAAAGCAGTAAAACACATTACAATGATAAATTGAATCCAATAAGGACGGTAGTATCTCGACCCACAGGCATTTATTGTTTCTAGAAAGAAAATTGGTTTAATTGTTATTTATTAGCTGAATTTTTAGTCCAGAGATAATCTCACTCTAACACTCTGTTCAGTTCATCTCTTTGATTGACAGATCTGAACTAATGGACCGATTTCTTCAACTTTGACAAACAGATGTAGCAACATACCGCATATAAGGTTTTCTTTACTTTCATCACGTAGATAGATAGATTAGAGCTGTCAAAAATACTTGAATACGATCAACTACATGAATAGAAGAAGAAAACAGGGAAGAAGAAGATGCAGCAAGATGGCGGAGGGCGAAGACAGCAAACGCAGCACCTGAACCAGCGCTTAACTAAGCTAAGCTCATTTCTACACACACGTTGACTCACAACAACGACTCTGATTCTGTTGGTAACTTTACTTTATACTACACAACACAAACGTCATCACGTAGCTCACACACTTGTTCAGGTCTTAGCACTGCACCGTTTACTGGTGTGTGTTTTAAAATGAAAGGAAAATAAACTGCGTGAAACGAGCAGTATTTAACATACCGTACAATACGAATACTGGAGTATTAAGGGAAAAATTCACTCGAGTATTCGTAGTAAGTCATCGATAACTGCAAACTCATTCATGGAGTGACTGTAATGAATCTGTTAGTTAATGAGCTGCAACATTTCTCACTCTCAGATCTCTATATCATTATAATATATATATATATATACAGTATATGATGTGGCTGTAGTGTTTGGACAGAGGAAGGACGACGTGTTTGTGCTGCCACGTTCGTCACTTTACTTTTGCTGCAGGCAGTTGCTTGAGTAGATAAATAAAGGTTAATTAAGTGAAGAGCGAATTAACCTGCGATCAGTGAATCCTTCACAATCGCTGCGTGATCGGGGCGGTTTGTTTGATTTCAGCACTCTTGCCAGTTTTGCCGCTTCCTCCGTCACTTTGTGCATCTCGGTCTGTCTGCGTCCAATCCATTTCTCCATCTGCTCCCTTCTTTGTCCATCTGTGTGTCTTTGCCTTTTTCCAGTCTGCATTTAAGCGTCATTGGACTGTCAAGCCTTTACAGTCAATTATTTACCTTTTGCAGGGAAGCAGTCTTAATATTCACCCTGCCATTGATTAGTCTGTGGCAGACAGGTGGCCATCGATTAAACCACCAACTGCATTGCTCTCTTGAGAAAAAGGGGCTTAAGTAGAATTGCCAGTCAGGTCAATGACTACAGGAAGAGAGGCAATGAGAGAGAGAGGGCGAGATAGGCGGACGGCAGCTGCATGCATAGATCACAATAAAGAGGGAAGGCAGAGACAAAGCAAACACAAATGTCCTGTAATATAATTATCCTGATCACATCACAGCGTTTTATGATGATATTTTGTTACAATTCCTTACCATGCTGACAAAATCACATCTCAGATCAAACACAATTAAACGGCCTGGCACCTGGCTGAGCTCAAACTGGCATGTTAAATAGCACGCGTGCGCACACACACGCACGCACGCACGCACGCACGCACGCACAAAGGGCTACAGGTGCACAAAAATCACACAAAGACGGACAACCTCATCCAGAGAAAGAGGCAAACACGCACAAACACACACGATAAAACAGAGGGTCTATTCCATGAAATCAGACGGGAAGGCGATGACATGTTATTTATACTCTGTGCATTCACAAATCTTTTATCAAGACAACACACCTAACACCCAGCGCTGTGTGTGTATGTGTGTCTGTGTGTGTGTGTGAGAGAGAGAGAGATGAGAGACAGTTATTAAATGTGCTTTGTCTTGTTCTGCTCCTCAGGAAAT
>OMNV01020342.1:0-13237 GCA_900303265.1 Brotula barbata | reverse complement strand
AACAACTGTATAAATGCCTTACTGAAACATATCTGTGGTTTTAGAAAAGTTGGTTTGTACTTGGGATTGCATTCTCTGAACTGATTTGAACACAATGCAATTATGGTTTAACCTTTTTTTTTTTTTTTTTTTTTTAATTCTGTGTGCTCTGTAAGGGAATAACCACAAGACCACATTGGTGTGTAGAGTTTCAGTTTGCATGATTTCATTTGTCAAAAAGATTATCCTACTGTTCTGGATTTACTTTTGATCAAGATTAAGCTCTTTTTTTTTCTTTCTTTTTTCGTGACTGGGCGGATTGTGCACTTGACGATCTGTTGCTCATACAAACGAAGCACAATTCTACAGCCAAATGCTGCACAGCCACATGTTAAAATGTAAGCACTTTCCCTCGGACACTTGTATCAGTTCCTTGCAGCTACAGTTAAAGATACAGAATGCATAAGTTTCTTCTTGCCTTGTCTTTTTGACCTTTTTGTAGAGAACTGCTTTTACAAATGTTCCCTACACGACAACATTCTCTGACTAATCTGCATTTGCTACTTCCGTTATGCAAGATGCTCTGGTTTAAGTTAATATGAATTTTCTCTTGTTTGGGACTTCTCGAAGTAGACCAAACAAATGTCCATTGTTTTTTTTTTCAGTTTTTGTTATCCTAAGTGATCTTTTTGTGTTTACTTCTCATTTGACATGTTTTGTTTTCTTTGACCACCACGGTTGTACCCACAAACACTTTTGGTTTAAAAGAACATTGTAATATCACTCTAATTGGATCAGTCACTTTGATTATTCCCCATGAAACATGGCCTTGTTTGTTTAAAAAACAAAACAAAACAACAAATTGGCTTAATGCCGAGAGGATTGAAGTGTTCTCTTGCTGCTTGGTTTCAAATTTGCACTCGCTCTTTGTACAGATTGAGTACTGCTCCCAAGTTTAAAGGACATGCAAGTTTTTTTACTCAAAACTCCAGTTGCAAGTGAGTCCCTCTTTGTGTGTTAACTAAATTGCCTTTGACCCCTCTTGACAGTATACTGTACATTTATAGGAGACTATACGCTTCTGCTTCCAGTCCTTTTTATTCAGGATATCAAGACATTGTAACTACACAGCTGGCTGCATTATGTGTCCTGGATTAATTCAGAAATTTGATTGTATGACTTTAACACAATTATGTAGCCTCCAAGCTGCCATGTGGATTCTAGCTTCTTTATGCCTACAAAGATAAGGAACATGTCTGTCAGACCTGGCTTCAATAAAACCAAGAATCCCAACTTTGACTTTCACACGTGTCTTCATTTAGACGATTGGCGCAGTGTTGTAGTTGAGTTCTTAAAAATGTCTAATCTGATACTCATCTCCTATCTCCACCCACAAATAGATGCAGAATAAAACAAATACAGTGACGCTAATGAAAGGCTACTGTGTTACGGATAGAAAAAAAAGAAATAAAAATGTACAGTGACGTTTCTAAGATTTGTAAAATGTAGAGTAACAAATAAACTAACTTCACATTTTCAGAAAGAAAGCCGTCCATGTGCAATGAAATTATTCTTGTATGATTTCAACTTTAATTTAGTGTGTGAATGGGCCATTTAATGTTCTTGGGAATACCGAGCGAAGGGGACAAATGCTTGTAAAATGAAACATCCGCCAAGTACTCTGCACTTTTTACATGCACTGCCATTCAATAAACAAAGGATATGTGTGGTCCGTGCATTACACACACAATCATACAGTATATACAACATAGTACAACTATTGTTTTTAGTGAATGACTACAGAGCCATGACACTACAATATATTACACTGGTTCCCTTTAGTTGAAGTAATTATGCTTTATTATGTATGAAAGCTTATCTCTGATGGATCATTGTATTCCGTTTTAACATATCTATTCTGTTATAGGGGTCATATTCTACTCAATACCTACTGAAGCACATTAGCTATATTTTCAGATGAAACAAAAAATGTTAAAAGCAAAGAAAAGTTTACTCAAGTCGCTTTCTTCCATTGAACAGTCTGCATCTTAAACTTCAGTCTTGATGTAAGGACCCTTTATTCTTTAATACTAAGGCATTTGTTTACGTTTTAGGCTTTGCATGTGAAACGTTTTAAACTCAATCCTGACTTTTCCCTGTTAACTTTTTTCCCTGTTGACTTTAATAGATGCCAACCGAGGCAAATGGCAAAATAAATCTTAGATACAATCTTACAACCATGTAGCACTGTGATCTACGTTTTATTCCAGAATAACAGCAATCTTTATTCAGCATTATTAACCCCTGTGTTATTCCTTAAACAGCCGTTTAATGGTTCGGAATCATCCATGAGAGGGCAGCAAGACACAGGGAAACACTCGGCGACAGTAAACTGAGTGTCAGAGGATAAAATTCGGCCTGTGTCTGTAATCTGAACCAGTTTATCTGATCAAACATTAACAACTCACATCCCAAACCGTTCTTAAAAAACATACATAATCCCACAACCGCGTTTGACTGGAGCGTGTGGAAGAAAATTCTGCAAACGTCACTGGACGGACTCAATATTACAGCGCGGTGGATACAACTTGTAGGCTGCAGTTGGCGGACGTAAAGGAGAGCAGGGATCGCTTCTTTTTTTTTCCTCTCTTTCTCCCCCCCCTCCCCAAAAAAAAGGAAGGGGCGAGAAACAGCGCCGTGTCTGGGTCCGGTCGGCGTGGTTCCGCCTGGTTTGTTCGGGAACACTTCAAACGTGCGCACAGCCTGCACAAGAATGTGCAGTTTTGGCGAGGGGGGCGGAGACAATCCTGCTTTGCATCCATAGCGAGTCAAAGCGGCGCAGACTGGCCGAGCGCGGAGCAGCACAATTAAGTTTACAATAGGAAACAATGGGGATCTCTCTGGGTCCGCGTCGGCCGTGATGGGTGGGTGTTTTTCGCTCGTACGCAGTCCAACAGGCGTTCTCCTCCGCGCTAACTCCAACTCGCCCCGGATCGTCCACAGTGAAGTGACACTGGGACTCGAACAAGTGACCCGCCTAACATAGCCGAAGTGCGGAGGACATCTGAGACGCAGCGTCGTCGGTAACCGGACGTCAGAAGTGGACGGTCTGGTTTGTGCGCTCCGTCCACTTCCAAGCCCGCATGGAACAAAGTGTGCTTTCTGTCACCCAACCTGCGCCGTGAGCTCCGTCCGGGCGGGTTTGTCGGTCAACGTGGGCTGCGTGTGTGTGTAACCTTTCAACAGGGTCCCTCCGAGCGGCCGCATCATGAGGACCACCGAGGAGACAGAGGGATTTGACGGCGAGGCCTCCAACACCTCCATGATCTCCGGGGCCAGCAGCCCCTATCAGCCCACCACGGAGCCCGTCCACACGCTGGGGGTTTTGGGAGCCATAAGGTGCGACGTGGAGTACCTCAAGTCGTATTTTGGGATACTGAAGGTGGTCGAAGTGGTGAGTTTCTGTTCTCGTGTTGTGTTCAAAGACCAACTGACACATCCCACTGATGACGGCCAGCATCAGACGAGCATCCATCAGCACAAACGTCCAGACGTGCGTTTGCAAAAATTGAAGTTACAGTAGAGCAAGAAGACACAACCAGAGTAGTAACTGGTTAGAAAATCCCTTAAAAAAAGTTCAGGGTTATTTAAAGGATTTTTGTGGATCCATTTCATTGACCTGTTGACATTAGAAATCCAATACTACTTGAGTTTGACACACAAAAAAGGTGTAAGAAATCCTCATAATTTATAGAAAAGTTGTGCCAAAAAATCCTTAAATTCACTTGAGTAGTCTTTACTTTTTTGAAGCGATTGTATTTGTTAATGTCCCTTAAATGTCTCTTCATTCTGGATGTGTTGGGTGTCATTTAATGCAGTTTTCCCCCCACAATGCATCCTGCTATCTGGTGTCCCTGGAAACTTTTGGCTTGTCACTGTCACTTAAATTTAAACTTTATAAGTCTTTGGTCTCTATTTTGAGAGATTAAGAATAGTGGATCATTTTGAATATGAACCAGTAGTGTGTCATTATCAGTCACGTGGTAAATTGATGTAACCCATTAACTTTATGGTCACGATTATTCTGTGCCCTTAGGTAAATACACCTTAATACCGTTTTGTTACTATAAATATGTCATCACATCACAGTTACTACACTCTGACTCAACATATGTGAACCCTAAAGTAAAGCAGTACACCATCCTACTGGAGGGTACACAAAAATTGGAAAATACCTGTGGTAATCGTGACTCGATGGTGGATTCGGTTCGATGCACCGTGCCTTCCTTGAGAGAACCGCAGGTATTAAAACACACAAATTTAAATAAATAATGATTGGAATTGTTTGACATGGCATTTGGAACCAATATTGATTCATTAAGTATGTGGTCAGTGAAGTACACACGGGTTCCTGAACGTTCTAAAGTTAGTTTGAACGTCATTAAACAGCCATTAGGTTTGTTCCAAAGTAAATACTCTGGATTTTACGTTTGAAATAACTGCATACTAAGGGGTTTATCCTAAATCTTATCTGTTTGTCAATGAAATGACCCAGGACAATTCACGATAAACCGCTTTTATTTAGATGTAAATGATTCTGGGTGGGATTATGTTTGTTTGTGGTCCATCAGGTTCTTATCAGTTGTTTTCCTAGCTGATAACAAATACAGATAAAGAGATAAAGATCCTACATGTGGGAGCTGACATGTCAGGCATGCCTTCCCTAAACTGACACCCACTGGGGGGAGACACCCAATGGACACACCAAAGCCTGTTGTGACTTGGTGTTATCATCATCATCATCATCATAGTTATAGTTGTATAGTCATCAGTAGGAAGAGAATCAACATCAACGTCTCCTGGATTGTCAAAGCTTTGGTCGTATGATTCCATCACGAGCTGCTCTCAGAGAAATAAAAACCCAAACACAGTTACTATAGCAATGACTTCATCTGCTGATCTGCATTTTCAGCATTTTTGTTCCTGGAAAAACATATTTTGACCATTGCCTTAAACCAATATACCTAAACCAGATGTCTGGAGAGGGAGAAAAGACAACAACAAAGCAAAATGAGGAGTCCCAAAGCTTTGACAATCCAGAAGAGGAAATATCTATCGGGCCAGAGCTATTTCTCTTGTTCTGGTGCCAACGGTCTGCGAGCCGGGACTGCAGTCTCACACACATGAGGTCCTGTGTCCACAACAGGAAAAACCATGCAACTGAGGAAAGTAGCAATTAACTCAAATAACATTTGTGGATAGCTGGAGTAAACTACACGTCTAAACTGTGGGGAGGTAAAGCTGTGCTGTTTGGTAGAAGCTGCTCTCTTTTTCTCTGCTCGTCCCCTCTTAATGCCTACATGTTAACCCTTTAAACGCCGCTGTATTCACTGGAAATCGAGTTCAACTTTAGGCAAACGTATCAGGGTAATTTAAAGGAATCGGGATAAATACAGTATAACCTTCTCACACAAAGTAAACTGTTATGACTTTAGCATGTTGGGCAAAATATTGAGCATAAAAAAAAATAAATGTCAACAATCCACGACAGTAACCATGACTTTTTTAAAAAAATGGCATTTCAGCTTTCCCTTAATTTCGCTTGATTCTGGGTGTGTCGTCTGTCGTCTGATACAGATTTCCCCAGAATGCATCCTGGTGTGTTCAGTAGAAATATTGCGCCTCTCGCTGGAGATGAAAACTTTGCAGAGACGACCCCGTCGGTGGTTAGGTTGAAGTGCTTAACCTTTTATCGGCGTACACCCACTGCAGACTTTAAATTGGCTGTGGTAACGTGGCGTACTGTACGGTTGAATGTGCTGAACGGCAACATTCTCCTGTAGCATTTCCTGAAGATTTGCAGATGCGAGTGTGTTTTGAAGGTAATTTCAGCTGTGGGTGGTTGAGTGGTGGAGCGCGGCGCGGCACCATCCGCTTGTCTTGGTGCACACACACCTGTGATATTTGCCTCTGTTTACGTGGGATGTTGGGCTCCGAAGCCATCTGTCATCAGTGTGGAGGAAGTTTAGAGGAGGCCGGATCCAGGAGGAAGATTGAATATCGTCTTTGACTCGCTTCCTCTCGTAGAATGTGTGATTGCGTAGTCGTAGTGGTACCTGATATTCAATATGGGACCGCGTGTGCAACCTTAGCCATCATTTGTAAAAAATAGTGCATAAATCATACGTCTAATATTACAAAATGGAGAACTAACACAATGAAAACAAGTGAAATAAAGTCCAGCAGAGGTGAATATAGATGCTGCAGGTAGATCTCAGTTCCTCTTGCTAATCTGCTGCTCGCACGCTCTTTGTTTACATTTGTAATTAGCGAAGCTGACACCGACTTTTCCAGTTTGAGTCAGCCGTGCGTCTACTGTACTTCACCCAGAAGGACACGACCACTCAATGTCATCCAAGTTTACGTTCAGAGGGTCAGAGGAGGCCTCGCAGGCTCACTGCCAAAATCTTAATAGATTCGCTGGCCTTGGGTTTTTACTATTCTGTCCTCTAATCCTCTAATGCTGTCCCAGAAGACTTTGATGATCTCCTGGAGCTGATAGATGGAAATCTAAAACTCCAGTCCCTCACAGTGCCTCCTGTTGTTTCCAGCCGTGTTGTCGGAAAGGCCAGCTGCTTGTTAATGGGTCATCCTTTTACATAATTCATTTACACGCCGTGTTTACGATCAATGTTGTCGTCCAGCAGCGCCGTGGAGATCTCCACACTCCTAATCATGCCATAAATCTCCCGTCAGTTGCGAGCGTCACCTTCGTAAATGATCGCCGCGGTTTAAAATGACCGATCTTTGTCCTGACTTCCACATGACTTTGAAGTTCCCCATATCTCCACGCTCCACCACAGCCTTCGCACCACGGTAATCGTTATCTAACAATCGCCCTGTTTGCTCTGACCCGTGCTTAGTGAGAGCGCGGTTGTAGTCCGGCGTTGTTGCCTCACACCGGAACACTAAAACCAACATTTGCACCGGCTTACACGGCCAGTCAACTTGTCATTCCTGTGATGAATGGATGCTCAGACGGCCGTTAGAAACGCCCCCGGGTTTCTTTTTGTTCCATAGGGTGAAACCTGAGTGGGGTGTGTCCACCGTCCTGATAGCAGGAGCTTTTCCTTTGTCTCTCTCAGCCGTCACAGGGTCAACAAAGCCCAACCCAATCCACCTCAGGCGTCACCCCTCCGCTCTGACAGGTTGATCATCCGTGGAATCTGATACGTCCCGGTGCCTGACATCACTCCAAGCTATTTCTCCTGTTTTTAACCAAACCCTACACACACACACACGCCGGCTGAGTCTGAATGCGGTATAACCGACCCACACAGTACGGTGCTCCTATATAATGTTGCTGTTCTAACACGGGATAATTATATATTATGATAAGGTGTTTTTTCACTGCGTAAAATGAAGTTACCAGATGCTCCCGAATGTCAGCGAGCACTTCCTGCTCTGAGAACGACGCCATGTGCTCCGCTCTGCTCTGGTGGAAACGTTACTTATTCTGAGCTTGTAGGGAAGCACAAAGACAACAAAACACACACGCACACACACATATATACGCCCTGTCGTTGGGGTGACACGTAACCGACGTATAGGCTCAATTCTCCACCGTCTGTGGGTCGCTGGGACGAAATGAAGCATATTTAACATTTAGTTTAGTTTTTTTTTTTTTTGCGAGAGGTCCCGCAGCACTCGGAGTGCGGCGTATTATGTTGCACAGTCTTCGCCGTGAGGCCTCTTTTCTCCTCCATTAATTTTCTGTGCGTAACAGATGGCGTATAAGGAGGGGATCTGAGTCCAAGTAGCCTTTTAGGGGCATCTCACAGTGCACGTAATCCCAAAGATGATGTGGATTTATCTGTATTCAGGAGATGCGCAGGCAGAAAGTACGAGCGAGGCGCTCAGGCGTGTATGATGAACATGTTGCACAGGGGCGAAGGTTGACATAAAATCATTACTTACAAGATTAGCCAGTGTGGTTCTCTGTGATCCCCGCCTCCTCTCCTGTGGCTGCCTGACACCTGCTACACAGGGACTTGGGGGAATGCGAGCTTTTCATCAGGAGACATGACATCATCCCGCAGCCCGGCCAGCCCTCGGCTCCTGCATGGGTGGAACCTTTTTGGTTATTTTACAATCACAGAAAGACGGCGGTCCCGCTCCACGCCGAAGAGGGGCTTTGACAGGGCCACATAACGGACCCCGGAGTACAAGAAGTACAGTCCTCGTGCAGGCTGAGGCCACGGCTAAGCCGGAGCTGTGAAAGTGCTCCAGTGGAGTGGATTAACGGGGGAGGGTTGGCTCTTAAACAATTTAGAGGTTCAAGCAGCAACGCTCAACTTGGATTCTTACCGGAGGGCGTTTATTTTAGGTTTCAGACACATTCCTGGTGTTGGAAATTCAGAAATGAATAATAAATTGAGAAAAAGAGATGCTTCCACAGATGCTTCCGTACCATTAAAACCACTTAATAAATAATTCTCCAAGGAGTAATCTGATCCCTGAGAGGTTTTTTTCTGAAAGAGAATGTGGCAAATGTCCCCAGGTTACAAAAGAAAAGTCTTAAAATTGAGGCGCTCTGTTTAGTATGACAGATTTTTACAAATGTATATATATTTTTAACATAATTTCATATCTATATTTACATATTTACACATACTGTATAGGTATGTTTACGAATGGCATTTTTTTTAAATTTGGCCCGTCCACGGTTGATGTCTCCGCTGTAAAAGATGTGCCACGCGCCTACTCTGGTGAAGGATGTGCAGACCCTTTTCTGTATCATCCTCTTTATCTTGGTGACAATAGCAGCAGTGATGGTGTCTGACAATGGCGACGTGCCCTGCGCTCGCGCCCGAGTGTATCTGTGCTTTGGGAGTCATTTGTTAAGGATTGGCGGAGGAGATGGGACGTGAGGATACAGACTGAAGTGTAGTGTCAAGTCAGTCAGACACGTGTGTCAAATTAGATCAGTCAAACAGTTAGAGCTCTGTATTTGTCAGAGCCGGGCTCCTCTGCAGGGAGGGAGTCTATCACGGAGAGGGAATCTGCCTGGAGCAATCACCCCAAATATCCAACACAGATGAGTACAGTGCAGAGGATATGATGCGGTAAAAAGTACAGATTACAGCGAGGAGGAGGAGGAGCCACACAGTTTGACAGTTCATAAAGAGCTGTTTGGAGATTTGTGTGATTGCCACACTGATTTCTAACAATTCACTCTTTAATTCACAGCTAAAATTCAACTATGCAATCACGTTTGTTATAACAATGATGTCACGTGATTGAATCTCCCAGTGGGAATTTTTTTTCACTTCGCTGGCCTCGCCCATAAACTGGTGAACAGCTCCAGATTAGCAACAGAGCAGCTGAAGGACAGAGGATCTCAGAGGAGGTTTACTGACAACAGACTTGACGCTGACTCAGCAATTTTAGGGACAAAGTCTGTCAAACGCTTAGAGCTTATAAAGCCTTTTAAAGTCTTATAAAGTCTTTCGGTTTCATTTCGAACCTTTATCTGCAGCGTCACCGTCCTCGCTGATACTGTATTCAACTCTGAAGGACTCCCAGGTCACGTCCGATGGCTGTATTTCTTTTTTTAGTGTAGTGAGGCTCGATGTACTCTCCATGTGTCTAATAGAAACTGAACAAACATGGCCTCATCTCCTCGACTGTTATCCTGTCATGTGTTAAATCCCCACCCTGCTAAAACACAGATGTGGCCATCCCTGCTTAACATTTTTCTAAATCTTCCACTCGGGCTGTTTTTCACGATCTGACTCGGCCAGGACACTTTTGATTTAGGCTTCGCAGCTGAGATTTGTTTGCAAGAGCCAGACTAACATCAGAACTCAGTGTAATGAATTCGTCCTCACTTATCTTCTTCCTCCTGCATTTATGCAGTCCCGCCTTAAATGCACAGAGGAGAAAGGCAAACAGAGGGGAAAGTGCAGGCCTGTTTGATAACATTCCATCCAGGTACAGAACATTTCTGATACAGAGATTCAAAGGTAAATGGTCTCTAATGAGTGAGGCAAAAAATACTCAACATTTATCAGTACATCAGGATTTTGGTCTGTAAACTGGTTTGAACCGGGCTGCACCAGATCCGTAATATGTTCGCGGTCTTCTCTCGGTTCTGTTTTGTCTCTGCGTCGGTAATCTGTGTGTGGTTTTGTGGGGTCCGCATGGCAGAAAAACACCTAAATAGGAGAATTCTTCCCATACTGTGGTTTATTGATGGATGTTGGCAGGAAAGGAGCATCGTCACAGGCAGCCAGGAGTCAGACTCTGGAGATGGGCTCTTGGCCTCCGGTCTATTCATAGGACAATCACTTCATCATCTGGGAGGCTCGGTATTTCAGTCCCAACAGTCACATGCAAAGTAGAAAATTATAGCTCAACTCCAAGTTCTCTTCGTATTAAAGATGAGTGCTGAAGGCAGCGTTGGGAGATTTTAAAGATCTGCTCTGCTTCTCTCTCTCCTCTTCAGGTCCTGTCGCTCATCGCGTTCATCTGCATAGAGACCATCATGATGTGTTCCCCCTGCGGAGGGGTCTACTTCTTTGAGTTCGTCAGCTGCAGTGCCTTCGTGGTCACGGGCGTCCTCCTCCTCATCTTCAGCCTCAACCTGCACACCAAGGTGCCCCACGTCAACTGGAGCCTCACGGTACGTTCACTACACACACACGCACGTTTGGGGAGCATGAGGCGTCGGAGGACCCCATTCGAGACATTTTTTAAGGGTTTGACAATTCCTGAGGGATCTGAGAAAAGTTTGAGTTATAGTCTGAGGAACGTGTTTGTTTGGATAATCGGACATCTGTTGAGTTCATTTGAATCCAGATGATGCTGAAATAAATGAGATGGTCATTCCTGTTTGGGTAGATATTACCACGCTTCACCAGTAACTCTAGAAACTTCCTGATCGACGATTGACTTTGGCTTTTTCATATTTTATGGAAAAGTGTCAGGATGGCCATGCAGTCCAAGTTTTTCGGCCATCCTCTCCCTGGAGGCGTTGGTCTGAATCTCACTTCTGACATTGACAACTTCCCACATGTCACTTTGATCGTGGATAAATATAAACCTCTTTGAATCTCCCTTAATGGTTAACTCTTAACTTTACTCTTAACTCTTCCATTAAAAATCTTCCCATAGTTGTGAATGGGATGTGCTGTGAGTGAGCCTGTCTCTGTGATGGATCAGTACACTGACAGGTGACTGGTAAAGGACACAGACAAACAGACAACTGTTGTCCTCAGTGTTCTCATTATCTATCTATCTATCTATCTATCTATCTATCTATCTATCTATCTATATCTCTCTATTTCTCTCTCTCTCTCTCTCTCTCTCTCTCTCTCTCTCTCTCTATCTATCTATGATGACAATCTGGAAGTAGTCATTTTACCTTGCAGACTGTAGTGAGTGTGGGACGGGTGTGTGTGTTATGCTCTATCAGCTGTAGATAAACGGGCTGGTGGGTGTCCTAGCAGATACTGGGTCTCTTGCAGTATTTGCCTGCACACACACACAGACACACACACATTAGTGGGTTGGTGTGCTCCCTTCGAGCGGGGAGTGGAAAACTGTGTTTAACGATATTTCCAGAAGCCGCACAGCTTACACATTCTAGAACAGCAGTGGATGTTACAGCAGAGCTCCAAATCCAAAACCAGAGATATCAAATTGCTTCGTGGTATTCCAGCCCGAGCTCAGAGAAAGGGAGCACATTCAGGTCCTGAGCACATTCGGGTCCTGCTTCTGCTCCAATGAAACCAAATAGAAAGTGTATTTCTTTGTTTGTGCTCCTTTAAGGATGTGAACAGCTATCTTTGACCAGTAGTTGTTCTAATCTAATCTCCTGTCGGTTCCTCCTTGTTTTCTCAGACACCGTGTTCCCTTTTCTCCAGAGGCTCTGACAAATTAATTATTTTCCATCACATGGTGTAATAGTCTGCAAGGTGTGCCCTCAAGTTGCATGACTTAGTCTCGGATTGACAAAATCAACAAAAAGTTGTTGACGTTTCAGTATTCAAGCAAAGATTGTGATTTCAATAAATCCCCCAAACCAAAGGTTAAAGTGAAATTTGAAACAATTATACAAACATAAATGTCTTTTGTCACATCAATCATTCGTTTCATTACGTGACATCGTTTATTCAGAAAGTAGTACATACAAAAAAAGGAGCGCTTTTATCATTCGCATTACATTTAGAGGACCCATTCTCTTTCAGTGACTTCAAACTCATAGTTCAGGCCATGTGACTTAACTCGAAACCAATTGTGTGTGTGCGTGCGTGTGTACGTGCCAAGTAAGTTGCCATTAATTCACAGACGAGCTCGTACTCGAAGGAATCTCGACTTTTGAATTGTGGTTTGGCATATTGGCAGTGCTGGAAAGTTGTGTGCTATTATGCGCAGCGATATTGAGCACTCTCATTCTGTATGAAAAAAGACAAATTTTCCCCTGCAAGGATTTTATTATTTTGATTGCACATTTCGTGGACCAAAATGCGTGCGTTTCCTTTTGTTTCTGTGAACGCCACAAAAACGTCTGTGTTGTCGGGGGTTGTTGTTTTTTTTCAGAGTGTAGGCTGCACCCCACGCTGTTTATGTCTATCAAGGTCAAAGCTGCTTCACTCACATTGGAGCCTTGGGAATTTCAGCATGAGTAAGCGTTTCAGCGTGTTGACCAACTCTCAACCCTGGTGATCTACAACACGGCCTGATGCTGCCATGACTCTGCTGTGAATGAAATGTTACCGCTTGCCGAGAAGGACATTTTTTTTCCTCGGCAGGATATCTTTAGCAAATGTAACAAACTGGAAATGATTAAAAGTTGCACACAGTTGTGAAGTCTCCTGAGCCCCAAGACAAAAGTTCCCTTTGTCACGCTGAAACAGCTCTGATCACACTAAAAATGATTTTGATCACACTTAAAACAGTTCTGATCACACTAAAAACTGTTCTGATAACACTAAAAATGATTTTGATCACACTAAAAACAGTTCTGATCACACTAAAAACTAGTTCTGATCACACTAAAAACAGTTCTGATCACACTAAAAACAGTTCTGATCACACTAAAAATGATTCTGATCACACTAAAAACAGTTCTGATCACACTAAAAACAGTTCTGATCACACTTAAAACAGTTCTGATCACACTAAAAACAGCTCTGATCACACTATAAATGATTTTGATCACTTAAAACTAAAAACAGTTCTGATCACACTAAAA
>OMNV01020341.1:0-10691 GCA_900303265.1 Brotula barbata | reverse complement strand
TGACATGGAGTAACCTCGCCTCCTGTTCCACTAAGCAGGAGCCAGAGACTCACTGAAAAACGCAACAGTTGGAGCTGGAGAAAACCCAAGCCCCGAAAGAACAAAAAGACACGGCGCGGCCATCTTTGGCGTGCCCGTGTGCTCTCCTTCAGGAGCGCTCCGACAGATAAACGTGACATGTTTTGCTTGGCACGTCGCCCAAACAGTGTCTGTATGGGCGCCAAACTGGCACACACAACTGCAAGTGTCTTTCTGCTCCGCTTGACCTCCATCTCTTTCTCCGGAGTTTGGAGCAAAGCCAGCACTGCCTCTGCCCTCATTCGCTCACAAAGAGGAGGAATTTTGCCTGGGCGTACCGGCACCTCCCCACCCGTGCCCTCCTCATCAGTCACTCTCACTTATGGTAATGATGCAGCACACACCGAAGAGTTTTGTGTATGCGTGTGAAATCCAGACTCAAGCCCCCCATCCCGGGCCGCTCCACCCCAGGCCTAGTGTCTGGTCTCTGGGTCGGGGCTGCAGGGAGAGCTGGGGCCTGACAGAATATGGATCTGTTCTCTCTTGATAATGGACTCCAGTGTAAACACTCCCTTGGCCCTGTCAATACTGTTCAACATCAGCCTCTTAATGGCAGCTGACAGAATGTAGGCTTCGTTGTAAACCTGACACAAAACACTCCCCCCTCCCTCTTTTTCTCTACCTTCCTTCCATCATTCCTCCCCCACCTTTTTAAATCCCAGGTCCTCCCCCTCTCCAGTCCTTTCTCTTGCTTCCCGGTGTGTTTTTGTTAGCAGTCGGCTGAGCTTTCCATCACGCTGGTCTGGTCTCATCACCCTCCAGACCGCACATGTAAATGCACACATACATACCATCCAGATCACACACACACACACACACACACACACGGTGTCTGTTCCACCTCCTACACCTGCCTACCATCCATTCCAAAACGCACTTTCAAGTTGACTCCTTTCTCTGTCTCTCTCTCTCTCTCTCTCTCTCTCTCTCTCTCATACACACGCATTCTTAAGTTCAACATACTTATTTGGGGGGGCACAACCTAACGATCAAAGTTTCGATGTAGAGCCTCTTGCAAAGACCCACAAAACCACAACGACGTCTACTTTGATGATGTTCTATTTTTCAACATGATTGCCTTCCTACTCGACACACTCCTGAATGCAATGAATTGATTTGATTTTTTGTTTAAGGTAGGAAATCCTCCACAGCTGCTGTAACATAGTCATTTGAGTCAAAATGCCTCCGAGCTAAAAGCTTTTTCATGTTCAGGAAGAGGTGAAATTGTGAACGGGTGAATCAGTCATATGAGTATGTAGGTGCTGGGCTACTTTGGAGCCAGGATGATGGAAAGCAGCCACGGTGATAATCCAGTGCACTTTTTCTCACGGTTTGCTTAGATATGCTGCGCTCATCTGGCCTTGTGGGGGAGATAATTGACCATTAGGACAATAATAAAAGATTGAGGTCATTACTTTTTCCCGGTAATGAAACTCGTTTTCCAGTTTTTTAGAGAGGATCCCAGTTTTTTTTTTCACCGTTGTTTTGCTTGTTGCTTGTTGGGAGTGACACAACCAGTTCTCATCCATGGTCGCCTCCCCCTCCAAGAGCCCAGCTAGAGCATCTCCTTTTTTTTTTTTATTCCTTCCTCCGAGAGACCTGCAGTCATAAATCAAGAAGATGAAGATTGTACAATACATGAGGCAACCCAGAGAACAACAATGTTCATGAATGAAGGGAGGCACGTCCTCTGGGTAATGACAGTAGTTGTCCCCCTCACTCAGCGAGCATTCAGTTCATGGATTCCTGTCAAAATGTAATGTGGATACTCCCATTGGTTAGAAAGTGCCTAATCACTGCCCTTTCACATTGTGTGTCTAGACACTGGTAGTTGTCACTTATAATCACTTGAAACCAGTTCATGTGCAAAAACACCTCAAGAATTCTATGATTTCCACAAACATACAGCTGTTACAGCTGCTGCTCAGAACCCATCAATTACCCCTTGTTTTTTTGCATTGGAGTCAGTGTTTGTGCATGAGGCTAAGAATGTGTGTGTGGATGCTTATACGCAGTCATTTGCGTAGGAGCCTCTAAGTTAACAATCACACAATTGTGAATTGCTCAGGATCTTTTTGTATCCCTGAAAAAACAATAGATTTCATCATCACTTCGTCACGGAAAGCCGAAAAACCCCTCATACTTTTGCATTTGGCAGTTAGTGGACAGACTTTCCCCTTATCAGAGCAATATCAACTTCCTACACCTACACACAAATGGTCTCACACATTTTGAATGTCATCGATTGTTCCACTAGAAATTCACATCAGTTTTCAGACGAAGTGGTGTTTCAGCTTAAATTCTAGCTTTCAGCCAAACTTGAGATCAAACGGAATCAGACAGACCACAGACAGTCACATTTCACTTTAAATAGCACAGATAAAAGGTTACTTCCTCGCATCATATCAGTGTTTCTGTTCTTGCTGTGCGAATGTGTATTTATACCTCTGATGATTCAGACACAAACCAAAGCATCAGTGGAAAGCTGAAGAAGAAGTGAGATATTGGCGGTGATGTTTCTAGTCTTGTCCGACATGTTGTGATTTAATTGTAACCACTTCACTGTCCTCATTGTCACATGGGAACGACCTGTTTGTGGTGTGAGTGTGTCGCGTCATCAGCATTGATATCCTGTTAACATTTACTTACAATATTTGAGATAACTGGGTGGAAAACTAATTTGCGATCCAAAGTTTGGGGCATTTTTCTTAATCTTTCGTAGCACCTATTAACATGAAAACAAAGTAACCACTAACTTAATAAAAGAACAACGAAACATATACGTTGGCCATATGGGTTGTGTAATATTTACCTTGATTTTATATTGAGCCCAGAGAAATTAGATATTGTACCACATTGTATCGTATCGTATTGTATCATATCGTATAATATCGTATCGTATCGTACTGTATCGTATCATATCGTATCATACCATTCCACAATGTACCATATCGCACAGCTTTGCATTGTATCATATCATTTTGCATCGTATCATACCGTATCAATCATATCGGATCGTAACATTCCACAATGTACCACATCACATAGGTTTGTATCGGATCGTATCGGATCGTAACATTCCACAATGTACCACATCACATAGCTTTGTAACGGATCGTATTGTATTGTAACACTCCACAATGCACCACATCACATAGCTTTGTATCGGATCGTATCGGATCGTAACATTCCACAATGTACTTAATCGCATAGCTTCGCTTCAATCATATTATACTGTAACATTCCACAACATCTCATATTGTATGTCTTTGTATTGTGTCATAACATTCCACAACGTACCGTATCACAGAGCTTTGTATCGCATTGTTGGGTATCCTATCGTGTATCATTTCACATCGTATCGTATAAAATTTTGTATCCTACTATTTCGTATTGTATGTAGCCACTCTACTACTTTGTTCTAGCAAGGATTAGGGTGATTAAAGGGTTACTGATATTTGAAGGTTCCTACTGTGCCTTATATACTATAGGCAACAACCCTTCATGAAGCAGACTTCCTGTAAAATCTGATGCAATGACAGTCTCAGAGGACGAGTGGACGCCGTATGATGGTCGTTAATGTATTTCAAAGTCAATCTTAAAATGGCGTTTTGCGTTCAACACCCTTTGTTCAACATTAAAGACACGTAATGAAAGATCTTCAAGATGTCTGGTTTACACGAGAACACGAAGAGTTGGAACAAACAGCACACACACTGATATTTCCCCTGTGGTTTCTCAGTCTGTGTGACAGCACTTACAATTGAGAAAACATCCGTTAGCTGCACCTCCGACACAACCGAGTAAACCCCGTGGTTGATGCCAAATCATTGCTGACATTTACATTGACCACTAGTGGCCTTGTGGTCATTGGCATGCACGCACATACAGACAGACACACAAAAACACACACACCTACGCTGCTCTCAACCACCGCCCTGACTGTCAGCACGTAACAGACAACGCAAGACCTCAGTGACCCGAAAACGTCTTACCGTTTCCGTATTCACATTCAGCCCATGATTATGTAGGAAATGACTGTAATGAATGAACTCTTACGGAGCTGTTGTTTTTCCTCCTGTATTTTGATCTAATTGTGATCAAAATCATACTTTTAGACAGTTGAAAAACATATTTTTGATAAATCAACAGTTGAGTATTGTTCCAAAAATATACAACACTGGGAAACCCCAAAAATATTTCTCTCAGCTGATCAACATACAGCCGCCAAGGCCGAGGGACATTCAACATTTGCATCCAATTCTAGCAAAATGGGAGGAAGTATGAACAAACATACGCAACTTAAGTCCAACAAGACCACCATCGGGCCGATTGTCCTTATCCGTGATCCTTCTTGGTGGAGGTACTAAAGCTGAGTTTTTGGCCCGCTGACTGCTCCAAATTGAATAAACGTTCTCTTTTAAACATCACTCTCACTCACACAGTGACCACCTGTTACTACAGCGTACGTGACACATTTCAGAACTACACATGATCATGACTGGTTTTCCTTGAAATTTGAAAGTGAAATGCCCCACGGAGTACCAGGGAAGGGAGCGCTCGCTTATCTCTTCCCCTCTCCGTGCCCTTTTTCTCTCACCAAAGAGACTTGGAGATTCCCTGATTTTCTTGCCCACGTCTCGGGTGCTGTGAACCATGTAATTGTAATTCTATCAAGGCCAGCGCTGTTGGATTCCAACTCTGTGCCAGAGAGAGAGAGAGAGTGAGAGAGAGGTCACCAGTCTCAAGGACTTTCATCCACAATCTCTATATTCAGTGAAATAACACATTTGGACTGCAGCAGGGAGGAGTAACAATGATTTACCATCCTGTGGTCTGGTTTGCAGCTAAACACACACACACACACACACACACACACTGGGCCCTCTACTGAATCCCCACCCAGGTTAGATTTCCCTGACACAAGTGTGTAGCTCTGCTTTGTGAGGTGACCCAGTAGTCATGTGGAAATGGGCTCTGATTTCCAGGTAGTACACCCACTGTCTGTGTCACTGCAGCACAGTTCCACTGTAGCCCCTGGACTGAATACAGCCTTTGTGTCTAATATTTCCCACTCGGTTCAGGGGAGGAACAGATTGTGAAGTTAACCGAAAACGGCACGCAACACTAATCATCTGATCCTGAGATTTGGTGTGTTAGGTACGGCTTCTTTTCAAACAGTGATTGAGTGAGACAGGACAGCTGGTTTGTGATATTGCAGACAAAATGTTTTATATGAATCTATATGACATATAAATGTAGGAAAATATGATGAAGAAAAGAGGGAACTTTGTGCTTTGTTGGCTCACCTTTGGCCTTTGTATTGCTGGAGGACAAATTTTATTTCCCTCCACCATGACAAAGGCTCAGCCTATGATGTCAAGTTAGTCTGAAAATCTATAAATACTGACAATTCATACAGCTTTAGAGTAGAGATTCAGTAAAAGGTTAGGAGTAAGATGACTTAGCCTCAACTGACAACTACATGGTCATGTTACTACAAAACCAACAACGAGTACGACATTTTGGTGTCACGTGAGAGGGACCGATCCATCACACAGTCACCTTTGACCCTTCACCATTGTGGGAAAATTGCCTCTTGAATCCAAAAGGAAGCCACAAGTAGCCCATGAGTGCTGAGTACCTGGGAGGCCTGGGTCAGTGGAAAAATCTCCCTTGTTTCCCTGTAATTTACCTGAATTTATCTTGTTTTCACTCAGTGTGCACAGCATACAATTGACCTCAAATGAACCTAATTTCTGTGGGTTATCTTACAGTTAAGATTTAGCTTCCAGGGCATCTTCTGATGATGCACATAATAACTTCCAAGTTATTCCGTTTATCATCTTTTATCTCTTTTATCACAAACAAAGTTGAAAATGTCAGGTAAAGCTGCGTGGTTTCAGGAAGTGGCCTTTGGCTGGACCACAGTTTTGCTCACCATTGTTCAAAGGCCGATGATATTTGCTACATTCAACAAAACACACGTACGCTGTCTATTTACACTGTCGCCCTCGCAATGCTCACACAAGACAAGAGTACTACAAACAACAGGAGCACATCCCTCCAGGACGAAGACACTTTTTAAACTCACTCTCTTGTAGAATTTGCTGAAATCCTCACTATATCCTGATAAGAAACGATACATTGAGTGCTCTGTGAAAAATATCATGTCTCTGTAGCGCCTCCAAGTGATGGAGTCTGATTTGGGGAAAAATCTTTGAGCGCAGCAAATTCCAACATTTATCATGACTCATGTTGGCTAACATCCTGATGCCCATTTCTGACCTGCATTTTATGCTGAAATGTCATTTCCTGTTTTTATAACCCATTCATAAAATGCACATTTCTGCCTTTAATGCTTTATAAACTTTTCTATCGTCATCAAAAAAACATCAAAATTGTGATTTTATTAAAAAAAAATATTTTTTTTACAAGTTTTATTTTACATTCTACCGAGGAGCCTTAAAGTTTCCAAAGATATCCAAGGTATTATGATACATCAGTGGGAAGTCTATGTAAAATGATATGGGTTCAAGAAAAGTTCAAATATAAAGCCATGGCTTTTTCAGTGTCCATTATCATTCTCTTTACTCTGAATCCCTTTATACAGATTTCCTCCCAAATTCCTTCGAATGCCTCATTTACTCACTTAGTGTTACTTTTCTTTTGGAGACTTTGGCCACTTTCAGTTTCAGTTTTGTTTATGAAAACGGACCCGTAGGTGGTTACCAGGCTTGTAGTGGTTCATTTATGACAGGCAGGGTTGTGAATATGTTTGTCTTGCGTTATTTACTATCCAACGCTTGGCTGAGGTCTGACCAGAAACTCTGATCTCTCATCCTGGGAACTGCCCCTTCCGGAAGCTCTTACATCACCTCTAAAACTGGATTTGGCTGCTGTGAGTGTGTGTGTGTGTGTGTTTTTGTGGGTGTGTTTGCAGCATGTGTGTGCCTCCTCCCTGATGGTTGTGTCATTCAGCGATTTTACTCATCTATAGTTTGTGTTTCAGCACATCTGTGCGTACATAAGAGGTGAAGCTGCTGTGAGAAAGGAAGAAAGGAAAGATTGTTATGATGAAACCAAACTCAGGCTTTGATGCTTTCCGATACACTCCTCTGCTTTCTGCTTTCTTTCTCTGTCATAAACACAAACACACACACAGCTGCGTCAGTGGACTTTGGACCACCGCGCTTTGGGAATGCAGGGAGTTTCCTTCCTGGGTGAAGTGGTTACTGTGTCATTGAGTGGGCTGCTGTGGTCAGCGCTCAGCCAGGAGGGGTGGAGAATCAAAATATCAAGTCAACCTTTTCACCTTCTCCATGGAAGTGTACACCGGTGATTTTGGCCAAATTCTGCTTCCCATCTGCGTCATTTTCAAATATAATCTGTGTAGTCTTCCCATGGCTCTTGACCATGCAGACCTTGGACACGGAACACAAAAAACAACCTAGTGAGAGAGTGACAGACAGAGAGCGAAAGGGCAAACCCAAAGCTTTCAAACTCTTCAACTCTGAGGGGCCATCTCCAAAAACACTGGGTTTGATTTTAAATTCTACCCAAAAACCCAAAGTTCCCGAAGGTGTTCAAGATTTTTGATGCGTTCTTGGGAAATCCATATAAAATTATATACCACAGAGAAAATTTTCAAGGAAAATTAAAAATGCCATAGCAAAAACCGTTGTGGGATAATTAATGTGTGACGACTCTGGAATGAGTCATTCATTGTTCCAAAGTACTCAAAATATCCCTCGAATGTGTACTCAGAAATTCATTTATCATTTATATGATTATTTTATAATAAATTATTCGATTTTTAAATGGTTAAAACACTGTTTTAAATATGCATAGCTAGTTGAACTATTAATAACTATTCTATTACGGCAAAGCATCATTTCTTATAATCTTAGTGAAGTTGTCGAACAAAATGGAACTACTGTAACAATATATATATTTCTTAATACATATACAATGTGTCTGTTAACACAAATAATCATATCAGATATGATTTTTGTGAATCATTTTGTAGAATTTCAGAAAGAATTCTCTAGATTTTGAATTTTGGAAGTCTTCAAACATTTTCTTGACTATCTGTGACATCAGAAGTATTTTGAGTGCAGGTCCTGTGGTGGTCTCTCTGTGTGACAGGGCCCCCTTGTGGCTCCACACTGTAACCAAAAGACCTGAGGTGGGATGGAAAAGGTCAAAAAGGAAAACTGTCCACTCTGTCTCTCTCCTGCAATCCTCCATACTGAAAACCAGGCTTGAGAGACAGGAAGGAACAGACGGGGTCCTTTTATAACAATAACAATAATAATTATTGTTGTTATTGTTAGACGTCTTTATCCTTGTGGTCTGGCAGTAAACTCTTAAGTGGTCATGTTCAGAGGTCTCATATGTCAGTAGTAGAGCTGAATCAGTTTGGCTCAGACTCTCTGCTTACTCAGTCATTCATCTGTCCGTCCATTAAAGACGCCAAGGGGGACATGGACAGGCTGCCGGCTAAATGGACAAGCTCCTTATAGAGGATGGAGAGGGATCTTATTTCACTGTGACTGGAGGAAATGTGGCCACTGACTCTGCACTGGGACACGGGCACACACACACACACACACACACACACACACACACACACACAGTCATAGATGGACAAGCAACACATAACTTGATGTTTCAAGAGATTTGTACCAGTGATTGTAGTCTACATTAGTGGACCCACCGTAGATCCTGAGGTTTGTTCATTTGTGTCATTTGTGCCTCTATGAATGAACTCTGTGTGTGTGTGTGTGTGTGTGTGTGTGTATGTGTTGTGATCCCCGCTGTGGCATGTTTAATAGTTAATAAGGGCCTTGTTTAGTTGGCAGGGCTGATGCCCACGCAGCAGATGCTGTTCGAATGCTGAGCAATACAATTTGGTGGATTCACACAGTTTTGATATATGAACAGCGTGAACACAAGCTCTTACATACGGCGCACGACAACGTGTCGCTGTGTGTGTGTGTGTGTACGCGACGGAAAGTGTTTATTATGCTAAGATTGAAACGATGTCCCTTTATTTTTGATTGTTCATATTCATTTTTACTGTATGTTGTCGGCGTGTAAAGTGATCATTTTGCGTGATGCTTTCAAATTTTAACGATGTAGCAAATTTGATGAATTTCCCTCTCAAAGCATGACGACGCTTATCAATGCTGGAGTTCATAAAGACACCAGCATGAGCTATAAGGAATGCACACACACACACACACACAGACACACACACACTGACAGTAGTCACCACAAATCTGTCTTCCTGATCAATTGCCTTCTTAATCAATACGTCTCCCAGAGGAATTTTCTCCTGAGAGATAGCACCCCTCTCCCTCTCCCTCTCTGTCTCTCCCTCTCTCACTCACAAACACACACACTTTTTCATTTAGGCCTTAAATCAGTCCACCAGTGTGTTTGCAGCTTTTAGCGTATGCCCTTCAAATCATTTGGACTATATTTTTTGAAAGTGTATTTTTTTTGTCTGTGTGTGTGTGTGTGTATAAGTAAGAGTTGTTTATTTGTTATATTGTTTATTTCCTTCATCTCGTGATGGTGTAAAGATGAATGGACGCATCCTAATGCATTGATTTTCAAGGTGGCGATCTAAAGGGTTCAGATCCATTTTGGGAAATATAGATCCTGGTTTGGATCCTTTCATCTTGTTTGTATGCGACTGATAATGTGTAATCAGAGATTTTTAAAATGTTAAATTTAATGTATCAAAATTCTTAAATCAGATTGAAAACCTGATAGAAATGAAAGGTTTCTGATGTTCACATTTACAGCTGTCGTTGGGAGTCAACGGTCAAGTTTTTTTTTTTTTGGTGGTGTTTCTTTTTTTATTTATCTTTCTAGTCACTGCTAAAATTTTGCTCATCCAGCGTCCATTTTTAACAGACTTCTTCCTGAGTGTAATACTTTGATTGTTGCCACCCTGTGTGGTGAGTAATTTGTCTGATGGTCGTGTTGCTGTATTGCGTTGCAGGGATCTGATGTAGTCGGACCACACGGGGCCCCACGGGACCAGACCAACACCAGCAGAGTGTGGCTCCATCATTAAAGGAAGCCTTCGACTCCTCACACGCGTGAGCGTTAACGAGCCGCCGAGTTCTGTCTGACCGATCGCCGTCATAAGAGGAGGCACGCCGTGACGTCCAGGCCGAGTATTGACTGCTGCTGGAATGAACTCGTCCAGGCCGCTCGCCATTGTTAGCTGGCTGAGTGCATGTGAGTGTCTGCACACCCAGGGGAAGGCGATTATCCAAGATCTCCATTGTTCATTTGATAAGACAAAACACACACACACATACCCAGTGATGGCATCATTCATCTCACTGTGGATTTTATCCAGCATCTGGCATCGACTCTGCTGAGCAATTTACTGCATACTGTATCTTTGTGTGTATGTGTGTGTGTGTTAGAACAATTAAGGAAGGCAATTGTGTGGAAGAGCTTTAGTGACGAGTGAAGAAAAGGATTCTGACTTTTTTCTTAGAATGGTGAGATTAAATTTGACAGAAAATTATGAATTTCGATGCAATTGGACCTCTGTCATTTACTGTCATGTCCTCTTATATTTCTCT
>OMNV01020337.1:22892-58084 GCA_900303265.1 Brotula barbata | reverse complement strand
TCTCTTCTCCAAATTTCTTTCAACCCCACATCTTCTACTGTATCGCCTCTTCTTCCTTCTCCACCTCCGTCCACCAGTCCACTGCAGTCTCCCTCCTGGCCTTGAGGTGGGGGGGGACACGCCGAATAAAGACACACGCAAAACCGAAAAATAGGATGGAAAATTGGGCGAAAACGGGGATCTTTTCCTTGGAGATATTTTACGCTCTGTCTCTGTGTTTCTCACTGCAGATTACTTGCTCCTTTTCATTTACCTCTTCTACTTCATTTAATTCTGATCCCTTTCTTTTTCCTCCATTCTCTGGGAGGCTCGTTCATTAACACCTCTTTGACCCTTTTTTTCCCTCAAGATGAGACTTTGCTATTTAACGTTACACACAATTGTAAGTGTAATCAGTTCCAACGGTGTTCTAGCAGCTCTTTGCCTTTCCGTCCAAAATTAGCAACGGTCAATTTGCCCTTTGGAGCTGTAAACACTGCTGTCATGATCACAGCAAGCGTGTCACACACACATTTTCCATTAGCGACCATGACATATTTAATGTAATCAGAAACCTCAATCTTGGCTTTAATTTAAATCTCTTTTACTGTTTTCGCCGTGAGCAAAGCTTAACTATGCTTATTTTAAAATCCGATGGTGCAGATATACTCTAATATTGAAACGAGACACGCACAGACTCACCAAGTTTGACAAGTGCTACTCAAAGTGTACAGATTCACCGTTAGACTGCACACTGATTTAGACAATCGTCTTCAGATTTGTTGAAAAATATGGGATGTATATATTATATTGTTCACTATCATTTGCAAGATTACTTTCTACCTTTTAACTTTCTTATATCACTACAATATTACTTTATAATATGATCTCATTGTCAATTTAACTTTACTTCAGTTATCTTTATCTTACTTTCGCACTTAACTTATGTTACACATATTGTTATTCAATTAGGCACAGATGTGCACAGATGCTTACATTTTCTCCTTAAACACTTTACATTTTATATTTCACTTTACTTTTTTTTGTTGTTTGTTGTACTTAGTTAGTTTATTCTTTTTTTTTTTGGATCTGGGTCAGTTGATCCCCAGCCCTGACATGGCCTTACAAATTACCAAAATAATAAAATAGACCTGAAAATGTTACAGTAAATCTCGCTTGTCTACCGAGCATATAATGAGCGGTCTGACCGAGTGGGATCTCGGGTAACAGGTGAGATGTATCTGAAATTTGGACAGCAGAAGCCCATGAGGAGGACTGCATATTTCAAACTAAAAGCCCCTTCTAAAAGAGACACCAGTAACACCACTTCAACTGTTAAATCAGGACGGCCACAAAGACGAAAAACAAGAAAAGGCACTACGTTCATGTTTCAGGAGAGTCAGAGCTGCTGTTCCCACCACAGAGCATTATCAAACACAGAAAGTTCAGTCATTACGGTGACATCTTTGGAGCGTCTCGTCAGATATATAGTTTAATCCCAGCATAACATTAACCTCGACGGACAGGAGGTGAAGAAAAACTCTTTAACTCTGAAACACGTCTTATTCTTCTTTGACACTAATCATAAATAATGAAAACACAGTTGTATGCATTCAACAGAGCTGGGTCTCCGAATTCTTTTTCCAAGTTAAATGAAAGATTTATCTCCCTGTTCTCAGACTGGGGCTTAAAAAATCCACCGCTGCTCCTGCCACGAGGAGACACTAAAAGGAGGCTTAAGGACGATTTTGTGTCCCCGTCCATAGGATAATAAACATGTCTGTAAGGAATATATCTCTTCTCCATTCTGTTTTTGAATAGGATAGAACAGCTTAATGTGCTAGAGGGGCTCAGCCCTCTAAAACAGACAGTGTCAGCAATGATCAGCTCCACTTGAGACTGAGCTGGGTAATGTGGGAGAGAAATGTGTGGTGTGTGTGGTGTGTGTGTGTGTGTGTGTGTGTGTGTGAACATAGTTGTTTAAAAAGCTGAGAATTCCCCAGTTCCTCTTCTCTCGGTTAGATTCCGATGCTCATGCAGACTGACATTAATTGTCACAAGGAGCCAACATTCCCCAACACAGCAGGGGGGTTTATGCAAATGTGTGTGTACGTGCATTTAGGAGCGACCTACAGCTATTACCTGTTTTTTTGTATTTTCTTTCCCTGTTGGTAGGGACATTTAGCCATCTCATTAAATAAACGTGTTTCAATGACTGAGAGGACATAATGGAAGCGGATGTTTCTTTCATGACTGTGAGCTGGCCTCCATGGTCCCATGCTCTCTAAAGTCACTTAACATAATTTACGCCATATGTCAGCTGAGACGGGAGATGATAATTGAAGGTGACCTCAATTTAAGAACGCTGCAGTTTGTGGACCGTTGAGTCTTGTAAAGTGGTGCAGATTCCTCCGTCCCTTTCAAAAGAGAGAGAATGTGTGCATCTCCTGTTGAGGATCTATGAGGATTAGGTCATCTCTCTTCCTGCTGTCTCTTCTGAATCACCTACACACCCATCCTCCCCTTCCTCCCTCTGCTTCGTCAAACCACTGTTTTTATTCTGCTGCTTCTAAAGTCTGAATCTGACTCTTTTTCTCTCTGAAATCCTTTACGATGTCACAGATAGCAAACGCAGCAATTACATCGCCTCCATGACGCTGAGCAGGGAAGCCTGAGCATGCATAGACAGAGAGAGAAATAAAGGCTTCTATGTATAGCCCGTGAAGCTAATGGAGCAGAAAGCCAATTCTAGCACAGTACAGCACTAATAACGATGACTGATCTTAGGTGTCAACTGTTATCATTATAACAAGACAACTGTATGCATGTGTGAGAAGTATGACAGGCGAGAGAGACACAGGGAGAGATGATCTATAATTTATTCTAAGAAATAGTCATTGTTAATTTAATTTGGTTCAAGAGTTCGCCTTGTTTCTCTCAGAAAAGGCTGGTGTTAAGTCGCACCTCGGCACCCACAGCTCTTCAGCTGAACATGGGATAAATAATTCCTTTAGCCAGTTATCGTAAATAAATGATGGGAAAGCTCACGCACGGTTTTTCCCACGTTTTCCTTTTTCTTTGTGTCTTTCCACACAGCAATGACAAAGCATTGGTGCACATTTCAGCTCCCCTTCTTCTAATACAAAAAGTTCTTGTATCTTAATGTTGGAATAACTTTGATAAACACCTAGCATCTTCATCCTTATCCTTGGAAATGAAGACCTGAACTTTATGACTTCAAGCTGAATTTTCTATTACATGCTGTTAACGCATTATGATATCTGGAGCTAAGAGCACAGATAGTGCGTGAATGTATTAGCAGCGGGACACGGTTGCCATGGTTTTCTACTCTTAGATATCTCTTGATTTTATTTATACATATCTACACCTGTACAGGATCAGGCGAGGCTTTTCTACAACTTTTCTCTGTTGGTGGGTCAGACTCAGGTTATTTTAACTGATCTTTTCCCTTCTTCAACACGTTTACAGACAATATGACCGTGTGTCTGCACTGCCTTTATCTTGGGTTGAATGTTGAATGATTTGACGGTGGTGCAGATCATTCATCAGGCCTCGCTGTGCTCCGAGAAAAAGTGAACAACAAGGCCTTCCGATATTTCGTGAATTTGTTTATTTTAATCCCAACTACAGGAAAAATATTGTGATTATTCACGGAGACGGTGGCAGGAATACTATCCAACACGTCTTAATTCCCTCAGAAGTAATTATGCTCCGCGATTAGAGAATTGTGCGTTTGCTTTAAAGATTAATTTGGTTTTCGGTGACTGCATGCATTATCCATTATCACAGCTCGCTATCTCGACTGTATGTGGATCCCTCTGGTATGACGGATTGACAATCTCAGTGCCTGTGTGCGTGCGTGCCAGTGTACGTGTCACATCCATCTGCTTTACTTTATGGATGACTCTTGTCTCATTTCTCAGCTTTGGGATTTTATGAGGCAAAAGACGTCTTTGCTGCTATGGTACTGCTCGATTTGCAGAATGCTCCCGATACATCAATCTGCACGCTACACGTGTTCGAATGCACGTGAGTCCCTCCGGTTACAATCTAGGCAAAGGTTGTTCACGCGTGACACTGACATCAGTTTTTTCACCCCAGGACCTTGTATGACACCTGTAGTTATAAATTTGCCTTAAAACAAGAAATACAGTTCAATTCAGGGAAGTTAAATCCATTAATCTGAGTGTGCGAATTAATCTGACATCTGTCACTTTCAGACGCTTCCAAAATTATTTAGAGGCCTTCACCGTTTCAACGTTTTGTTCCATTAGAGCTTTGCTCTATTTTTTTCCTTATCAATCAGCACAAACACACACACACATACATATAAAATACCCCACAATGACGAAGCGAAAACAGTGTTTTAGATTTTTTTTTTTTAAATCTATTAACAATAAAAAACTGAAATATCATATTTACATAAATATTCCGGCTCTTTAGTCAGCAGCACTTACAGCTTTGAGTCCTCTTTGTTATGACACTACACGCCTGGCACACTTGGACTTGGGAAGTTTAACTCCGAGTTGACTGTCGCCGTGCTTTTGATGCTTCTGGCTTCTGTCTGGTCATTCTACCATAAAGGCCTGATTGGTGGAGTGGTGCAGAGATGGTTGCCCTTCTGGAAGGTTCTCCCATCCCCACAGAGAACCTTTGGAGCTCGGTCAGAGTGACCATCTGTGTTTTTGGTGACGTTCAACGATGCAGAATTTTTTGTATCCTTCCTCAGATCCATACCTCAACACAAGCCCGCCTCTGAGCTCTGCAGACTGATCCTTCAAACTCATGGCTTGTTTTTTACTCTTCCTCATAGAGAATAGGGGGTGCCTCATAGCGAGGGATCTGGACACTTATGTACATATATTTTCATTTTTTTGTCTTTATAGATCAGGGGGAAAAAAATCTTAAATGTAGTTCTCACTTTGTTATTATGGGGTATTATTAATAAAATGCCGTATAACAACTCTCAAACACAAAACCAACGCAAAGTCAGCATCACCAATTACCATCTTTATAAAGGTAAGAATCATAGAAAGATTGTTATTACGGATTGTATTGAACTGTAAAAGGTGTTTCTCATAAAAGGGCCACTGAGAGTGCAGTCACGTTGGAATGCACAGGAGTACACAGCCATCAACACACACGGACATATGTGCTATACTCACACACAACCAGTAAACACACAAGTGTGTGTGTGTGTGTGTGTGTGTGTGTGTTTGTGTGTTTATGGGGGAGGGAAACCTGTGGAGAGGCTTGTTAAAATTTATTATGCATGTACGATTACCAAATAATACTTGAGCATGCTTCTAATTAATGCAATTAACACCGAGCCTTAATGAAGAGGAGGTGAGCTGCCGGAGCCTGCTGATGCATACGGAAAACTAAACACAACAATGCAGCCACATGCACAGAAAAGCGACATCACGCTGAAAACGTTTTATGCTCCTGCGCATTTATTCTGCCACAGATACGGACGGTTTATTTAAAAGGAAAAAAAAAAAAAAGAAACAGACGGACCAACAGAAATCCTCCTGGCGACACCTCTCTGTGACAGCCACATGGAAACGAAAGTCTAAATAAATACGAGTCGAAAATTATGCTGAGAGCAGGTGCAGTGAAATTCCCTGGGAAATCCAGGAATTATGTTAATCCACTCTACTTTCGGGGAGGAGATTATTCCCCCATGACCAACAGCAGTGCACACGCACATTGTTTTTGTCTGAACCACTTACCCTGCTGACTCCTCTGCCCCTGTCTTCTCCATAGTTTGTTCCCAGGATCTCGAAGAAGATGTTGGGGTTTGTGCCGTTGTCTGTGAACTCCAGGAAACTAGTGAGGCCGCTCACTCCAAACTGGAAGGGGAAGAACAGGGAGGAAGGAGGTGCAATAGTCAGAATTCATCAGTCATTAACATCACTTTATCTTCCTCATTACTGTAATCACATTTTTTTCGAGCTATCACAGATCTCATCACCAGTTGTCTCCGAAAAAAAAGCCTCATTTAAACAATCACTTTTATCCCCGTTAAGATCAGATAGCATAAACTCATCCTACAGGCTCACACTGGAACTCTAACATGAATCATCTGCTTTCTCCCCGCTGAAATGATCGCATCTTATCACGTATGTGTGCCACTGTGTGTGCAGCATGGTTGTGTGAACACGTGTGTACCAGACAGCGTCCCCAACAGTCACACTCTCCGAAACCTTCTGGGAAATCTTGATTTGTTGCAATGTTGTTACATTTCTCATCATCTTGATACAGGTTGATGAGTACTGCAGTGTTTGGATCCGGTGGGCATTTGTAGCACTGAGGGCTGAGGATGTCCCATGTGGATAGGTGCTGCTACACATTTGCAGACACACACACACACGTGGTGTCAGTCCCCGGTATTTGCCCTTCCTCCAAGTGGTGTGACTGCCGAGTGTACGTAGTGCTGTGGCTGCTTCAGGGAAAGAGAGGTGTGATATTCGTTCGTATGACTCATTCGGTGTGTGTCCGTGTGTGTGTGCCCTTATGCCGATGTACATTATGATCTGTTCAGTAGCCATTCATACCACGATGAATGTAAGCCCACTAATTCCTCGTCTCTTACTTCATTTCACGTTAAATATGGCCAAATGTCCCAAACCAGGCATGTAGATAGTGATCTTCTTCTCTAACACTCTCTAACATGTGAATACAAATATGTGAAGTCGTATCATAGTAACTCAACGTAACATCATTTCAGAGCAGGCTAAGAATCTTGGGAATTTTGGTTCGGCACGCAAAAGCTGCCAGCCATCATCCCCCGTCACCGATGTTCTTACGTCATCGTATGGACCGTCAAAGGTATAGCCATTCATAATTATTCATATTAATGACATCATTAATGTCACCTGTACTCCTCTTCTCTCTCTGTTCTAATTGCCTGTCATTATGTTCCTCCTTCCTTCTGCTCTGGTTCATTAAAGTTCATTAAAAATCAAAATCAACTTGTGTAAGGTACAAACATTTACAAATATCAACATGATTATACATTGCTAAAAATGCAATATCTTTGGGAAATGTAGCACTTAGTTGTGTCCTTGAAATCTGTTCAAAAAAAGGAAGCTTTTCTCGGGCCGCACTCCAAGGATATTTGTAATTGGGACAGCCTAGGAGATCGTCTAAGACGTCAGCCGTCTTGAAATGCGTCCCGTGAAATGGGACACAGCCACGGCCGTCGTTTGGGATCAGTGTAACGGTTTATCCAGCATTTAGTCGCAAAAACATCTGTTTGGTTTTCCTTATTCTCTCCTTCCCTCTTTCTATCTCTCTTTCCACCTACTACCACTCGTCTGTTTTGTCAATGAACGCCAAATAACATCAATTGAGCTTCTCATCACCAGCTGCAAATTAGTTATCATTATAACAATGGCCCCATGTGCCAAAATGCTGATTAAACACAGACAAACACCGTAGGTAAAGCACACGCTGATGCACTGTAAACCGACACTGATGCCAGCCCGCTGAACTCTCTATTATCACTTAGGGCTTCTTAACGCAGCTCTGTCAGACAGACATCAGGGTTTATTTAACAGCGGGGCCGACTGACTGATAGAAGTGTTGCCAAACCCCTGCCTGATCTCAAGGTGAAACGCCGAGATAGATACGAAAGCCAATTCAGCACATTTATTATTCTCTGACACTAATCCCAAATTAGCATTTCACTTGGCTTCATCATTCAGTCAAACTGCCATCCCTGGAGTCGTTGTTTTATTGATATCAAAACAGAGGGCATTGATCCAATTGAATTTAACAGTGATGAAAGTCTTGTCAAAGCCCAGCTTAGACTCAAGGTGAAATGTAGAGATTCATATAATCAATGCCACAGGATGAATCTCCCAACAGTCAACTTTTCAGACACAGACAAAAACACAGTGACTGATGTGCGTCAATTTCCCCCCCGAGGCACGCTTTGAGTTATGGCGCCTGCTGAGCACAGAGGCGTACCTGCAGCTTTCCGTTGAAGTGATGAATAAAAAATGAAACTTCATGCGATTAGAGGAATACAAAATTTGTAGGTTAATTTATGATCCACTCTATGTCGGTTTTCAGTTAGACTGCAGGTCTCTGGAGGAGTTAGACCAGGAGACAGCACTACTAAGAGTGAATCTACTAGTAACTAGATGCAGCTTTTCAACCAGCGATTATACTGTACCTGCTTTCACATACTGAGCACAAACTCTGGTCGTGCAAAACCACTCTGTTTGCATGGAAAGTGTGACTAAAGCATATTTTCAACACTAAAGGACAGAGACACACAGCATCTGAAACTGTTTCTATATTATAGCTCTGCAGAGGGACGGGCAAATACTTTTGCCTGCAACGCTGTTAGTCAAGCTTTGGTTCCAAACTCATGCACAGCTGTTTTCTACTGGGAATCAGGTTTTTGTTTTTTATGTGAAATATTTCTTATTAAACCAGCAAAAACCTTGAAATAAATTGAATAAAACTGTCTTCATTGTGCAACTTTTCCATAATCGGAAGCACAGCATCCTAAACTGAATTCTTTATATGATTAATTTGTAGAATTCAGAAACCAACAATTCAAACATTCCAAGATTTGTTTTCATCATTTCAGTTCTTTACTCTGTCCTTGTTGAGCGACAGGGCTGAGAGGGTGCGGTGATCATCTATCATTTAGAAGGTTGCTGGCTCCGTCCCCTGATCCTCCAGGCATGTCCAAGGGTCCCTGAGTAAAACCCTGAACCTCTAATTGCTCCTTAGAAGCAGTCTGCCTTGCATGGATACCTCAGCTAGCCGAGTGTGTACAGGTGAATGTGAGGCCTAACTTGTAAAGTACTGAGTGGTCTCCAGACTACATAAGAGCTACAGAAATCAAGTTCCATGCAAGTTGAAATTGTACAAATGATTGAAGTTCCTAATTCGTGACTGACATTGTCTCTTTGTTATGATTCTAACAGGCCTGAGCTGTGGGAGGCGGGGCTTAATGTATTTCTGAATAACACAGGTACATTTGTTGCCTTCGCTCATGTTGCCATGTTAGCATGCATAACTGTGTCGTGCTTCACTTGTAAAAATGCTGACCTGTGTGTTTACACTCGGGTGCTCATGTGCCTCTGAGTCTGTGCGTGCTGTGATTACTTGAACACCTTCCTGCGGGCTTCCAGTGATTACGCGTGCACATTATCATACCTTCTTTACTGTTTCCAACATGCTCTTGCCTCCCTGCCAAGGTTTGGAGTTCTTCCTGATGCAGCTGAGACTGGCCATGCTGTGCCACTTCCTGTCCTCCAACTTCCTGTGGAAGGTATTGGCCAACAGCAGCACCGAATCGTAGATGTAGCGGTTGGTGATCTGCACAGAGAGAGTGGGGAGAGATACAAATATATAATGTGTATTTCTGTTGTTCAGGACACTACGATAAATTGACTGTGCGCAACCAATATTTATTAACTTCAGGTCTTTCAGCCACATCCCTTGCAAATAGGGGCTAAAATCTGGCACATAAATGTCCAATCTCCATCAAACCCTGGCAGCAGAGAGGGTTGTAGTGGAGAGCTCAGTGACGTCGTTCATGACTGCACGAAGCCAACAGTGAAGTGGTGGAGGCAGGATAACGGTCTGAGTCTATTTTTCCCGGTTTGGGTAAGGCCCCTTGGTTCCAGTGAAATATTACTGCTACAGCTTACCCCTACGCACAAAGGGAGGTCCATAAAGAGAGGATTTGACAGCTTTGGTGTGGAGGAACTCCTGAGGCCTGCACAGAGCCCAGACCTCAACCTCATCAAACAACTTTGGGATAAATCTGAAATTTGATCGCTTTCTCGTTCAATCTCGCTCTTTTGACTCAAGGGGCACAAATTCCCACACACGCAAAAACAACATCCTGTAAAAGCCTTCCAAGAGAGTGAAGGCTGTTTTAGCTGAAAGGGAGGGGATGTTTGGGACAGGGTGGGAAGGTCGTGTCCAACAGGCTCAAATATGGTGTGATGGTCAGGTGTCCACGTAGGGTATATTATTGACAAAAGCTGTGCGTGCATTTATGGATGAACGCACATACACATGCACAAACCACTAGCAGTGAAATGAAAACACAAGCTGTAGCGTAGTACAAATAGTACAACACAGACACTTTAATGAGAGGTCTACATATGATTTGTACAAGAGGTTAGAAATCTGGAAGGATGCCAACAGGACACTTATATGAACATATTCTACATGGATATGTTGCTTGTGTAAATAATTAATCATGGAAGTAGCTGCACACTGCCTTCATTGGGAACTCCATCATTCAAACGTCCAATATTTTAATGAGAAGCAAACCTCTAGATGATGTAATCCGTCTTACATTTAACTTCTTGACAGACTGTTTGCTTCAACTTTTTGTCTTTCTCCAATAGTTCTGTCTCCGTCTGCTTAGAAAACATAATGAACGAAAATCTGCTGCTCCGTTGGGACTTTGAGCGATCATTGTGATTTACACTCTCAGTGAGCAGTGTGTATGAATGTGTATGTGTGTGCTTGTCTGGTCGGTCTGAGGTGATGTGCTTCAGTGCAGTGTGAAATTTGGATTCTGGTCGGGTCTGTGATGCCTAAACTGAACCAACTCTCTCTCTCCCTCTCTCGCTCTCTCTCTCTCTCTCCCTCCCTCTCTCTCTCTCTCTCTCTCTGGATGGAGCACTTTGGGCTCGACATGTTCACATGCACAGATTGGTACATTTTGTTCTATGGATAACAAAGGAAGAAAGGCAGACTACTGCTACAGTTCATCATTAATTTAATATTGGGGCACAAGTGCGATCATCATTATTTAGATTCTATTTGCTACTTGCTTCAAGGCCTGCTCGATTTAATGATATTTCAAATATATTAAAGCATTTAAAGCAGTCTCTAATAGTTAGCAGGAGTGTTTTCATCCATTGATTAGAGAGGGAGGAACACGCGAAATAACCGAAAATGGAAATATAAACATTAGGCCCATGTTTCCATTTCCACTTTATTTCAAACTTTCATCAGATAGGTTCCCTGAGGGTTTTATGCATCCACATAAATCAACAGCGGATTAATTCAATTTTGCATTTCTGTCTTGACACATAAATAAGAGTGCGTTCCATTTCCTCCACTCTGTTTGATGGCAGTCACATAAGCACAAAAAGAGATGATAAAATAATAAATACATATTGCCACCCCAGGGGATAAAATAAAAAAGATAAGTGAGGGAAATTGTGAAAGAGGGGGGTGAAAGTGCCATTATGTGTTTTCCACGACGTTACTATAAGAAGCAAGTGTGGTCCACGATACAAGGGTAATTGATTTATGTTCCAGGTACCAAACACCAGTGGTGACATGTCAAACCCGTGAGCATTATTCAATCAGAGGGTATGTTGAAACGTCACACTCGAAGATCTGCAGCACGCAAACAAAGTCTGGGAGATTGGAACAAAACTCGGCGAGTAGTGTGAAGTGAAATAAAACACAAAGTTGCTATCGATTGATGTACATACAGGGTGATGTCATACACTTTGAGGTGCTATGAATCTGATTTCATCAGGGAGTTGCATCCAAAGGAGCACCGTGATGCAATCTCTTATGATCAATAGCGGCTTTGACAGCTTCCTGTCCGTTTTCTTGGTTTTCCGAACCACTCGGCTGTGTGTTGTGCAGACCTCTCGTCGAGCTGTTCTTCTTTATTGGGGGCAAAGTTTTCCAATAATGCAGTTGGCAGTCATTTGACCGATTAGAGCTCATAATCCGACTCATAATTTCTCTACTTCTACTTTCATGGTCTTTGCTAGTCCTAGTTTTGGGTGATCGTAGTTTAGTTCGTCTTCTGAACGTCCAACTAAGGACTGCTAATAATTTAGGCTCCCGCAGATGTTGATGCCTGAAGCTTTTTCGGCTCACTATAGGTGTGCTTCATTTAAAAAATATACCCTCACTCAAATAGATAACATCAAAATAGCGCAATGTCTCTCTGGAATTACTCTGTCAGATAGAATTAAATGTTAATGTGAAACACTTATGAAGAAATACTGAAGGTGAACTGTGGCATGTATTTCTTCACGCTCCAATGCACGGCCAACCTTCCAGCTGCACGGCTCTGTTCCATCAGAGGTTTTGTTGTGTCTTCGGGAAGTCTTTCACAGGCAGTTAAACAATTAAAAACGCTGTTCCTTTTGCTCTAATTGTCACAAATTCATTATTAACCACAGGTGATTTTGACTGTCAGTTGTCTACAGGTTTTGTTCATTCAAGTCTCCAATAAAACCAAACTCATGTAGGACCACGAACAGGTTTTCTTGCATCAGTTTGAGCTTGTTGTTGTTTATTTTTCAACTTGTCTTTTACATAATGTAACTAACTATACATTCATTCTGCCATGGCACAAACTATGTTGAAAAGTGCACATTTCTGTCCAGTTAAATAAACTAAACTAAAACATAACTAAATGTCACCCGTTTGTTCACCTGTGCGTGCTTAATAATAATAATATGTGATTTTCTTTTCTTTATTTTTTTTATTTACATGAACTTGATTTCTTGGCGTGGCAAAAAATTGCTGACCTCCCAAGCTGACAAATCATCAAACTAACTCACCTCTAGCTGCTGAGCTTTGGGGCTTTTGGGGTCACAGAGGGAGGTATTAATCCTGTGGTTGTGTTTGACACAGCGCTGAGTGGCGTTCTGAGGCATGGGGAAAGTCTGCCGCACCAGCGTCAGCCGGCCGATTGACTTCATTACCAAGTCCTGCAAGTCGTAGTCAGAGAGCTCCTGCGAAGGTGAGAAAGAAGGGCAGAAAGGAGGAAGAAGAGGTGATGGGACAGTTGGAAAGGTGTGGGTGGAGAGGACATAGCGAGAAAGGATACCATCAATATCAACAACCCCCCCATCAGCATTGTTCATTATAGAATAAAATGCTTTGCAATCAATTCATAGATTTGTAACCTTAGTTAGAAAAATGATGTCATAATCTGCACAGAGGAAAAAACTGGATATCAAATATGGAACTCAGAGGGAGGAGGAGGATTCGGGGGAGTAAGAAATCTGTTTCTCCTTATGTGTGTGTATGTGCATGTTGTCTGCACAGATGTGTTTGTATGTCCTTGCAAAACCTTGGGGGAGACATCATTGCTAATTTTAGCGCTAGGACACAATCTCTTTCCTCCTCTCTCCGTTCACGGATCTCCATCCATCCTCTGCCAGTGCAGAGGGTCATGTGGTGATGAGATGAGAACTGACGTTTATCGTCCCTGGTGGAGGTAACACCGCCACCAACCGAGACAGCCCTTGCATTCTTCTGTGTGCGTGCGTGTGTGAATGTGTCTGCACATGACAGTTTGTGGGTAATTGTGTGCGTCTCTGCACATTTGCCTCCTTTTTAAGCTTTCCAATCACGCAAAACTCCTTTGTGTTCATTTCATTTGCACATGGCAGCCTGCTTGACAGGATGGATGGGACGCTGCCTGCAGACCGTGCACACAGATCAACATTCAAACACACAAACACAGACATTTACACCTCATATTAGTGCAGTCTAACAGTTCAGGTTTCAGTGATTCACCAACTGATCTCAACGGATTTTATTTTGAATGTAATTAACTTTCATTAAGGTCTGAGAGCTCTCATTGGACGGGATGAATATTAATTAGATAGCGTAATACATTTACATAACAGGATTCGGAGATTTGTCTATATTAATATATATTTTTTTTTTTTTGTTTTAAATATATATTATGAGAATTCAATGAGTGGTCTTTGGATTAATTGTAGGTGGTCCATGACATTAACATCAAAATTATTCTAGTCTGGAGCCAAGAAATGACATCAGACATGAGACTGTCCGTGTCCACCACTGTACTGCCAAGATAACAGGTTTTGTGGAACTCAGCACGCCCAGAAATCTCCATAATAGGTAAGAAGAAAACCTAATGTCAGCTCCTGTCTGGACCCCCACACGGAAGGTGGTCCACGGGCCAAAACAGGCTGAAAATCCCTGATCAGGATGACTAAATATGCAAAAACCTCTGGAATTAAATCACATCGCCTCAATATTTTAAACAAACATTGTTCTCATTTAGCCATGCTCTGTTATATTCATAATTTTAAAAAAAACTTAACATAGATTAAATGGATATTTAGTCAGCAAGGCTAATGTAACATAATATATAACAGTTGTAACCTTGCATGAATGTCTTCTGCTTTAAACTATGCACTTTTTAAAAAGGCTAAGGAAGTCATCCAGGGTATTTGCTGGTTTAAGGGGGTAAAACGTGGCACAAATCCTAAATAGTTACAGAGAGAGGAAGAGACAGCAGATCTGTGAGGCAAAAGAGAATTAAGATTCGCAGTGGGCAGTCAAGGTCATGTAAAGAAACGGCAGAGAACACAACTCAAAGGATCAAACCCCAGCAAACAGAAATGCATCAACACACATGCAAAAACACACATAAATAAACGAAAGGGAAAAAAGTGTATTTTGAGAAAGTGTCTGCTTTAGGCGCTCGTCTTTAAGCCTTTCTCCTTCGTTCATTCCCTCCTTTCTATTTCTTCGTCTCCCTCTGTCTCTCTGGGGACACGATTTACCCACGATGACTTTCAGTCGTCGTCTGCTCTAAAAGCCGCCTTTTAACACCTGAGACTAAGTGAGTGTGACATGTTCATAAACAGACACGCACACACACTGACATAAAGAAACATTCACACGTACACACACGCAGCAGTCCTGGGGGTTTGAACCCTGCTGCCGACTTGACATTCACCTCATAAGCCCCCCATACGAACAAATCGTTCTCCCATAACTTGCCGTAGGCGCTTTAGTTTCAACCCTACATGGGCAACTTCAGTCAAAACACCGAAAGTTATATTTGCTATCTCAGGAAATCTCTGGTAAGATTTAGATTTAAAGGAGCTTTTTCGTAACATTAACCTTGGCTGTGAGAGGATACGGTTGTATGGGGAACGTCGCTTATCTTTTTTTGGTCAATTCTTAAGTAACCTAGAGACCAGTTTTAATGAAAGAAACGGTGAACATCTGGACATAGGGATCACATTTGTAGGATAACTGGACATGAACAAATAATGTTAAAAACCGTCGTGTAACTAAGATGATACTGATCCAGCACATTTGGTTTGGAGGCAACGGGAGTAAAAGTCTGTCTTCATATTGTGGAAAAAAGATGGAAAAAGTTTGCGGTGTTGGCGGAGTCTCCAAATACATCCGGAGATGATCGGGATGATTGTTTCCATTACACCTGGATTTGTGTTTTTCCTTTCATCCTCACGTTAACTATTATCGGATGGAGATGAGGGATGGAGGTGTGGCTGTAATAATAGCTTGTATGGGTCGTGCAGTAGGTACCAATGGGACAGAGTGAGAAAGAACATAATGAAAACACACAAATGCAGTATGCAGTGATACAGTGTGTTATGACAGCAATAGATCAGATCAGAGAGCAGAGAAAGTCGAATTGGAAATGTATCTCGGCAGTTAAAATAAACACATTTTACATAAGCTGCAAGCAGGCATTGAGAAATTGGGGCACAACAAATGTGACCAAAAGTTTGTGATTCCAATCCTCAGACTGCGCTGTGAAAAATGAACACAACTCTCGCAGTTGCCTTGAAAAAGACGTGGAACACCCAGCTGCTCCAGGGGAGACTCGGAGAGACTGTCATCGTAAGCGGCCGCAGTCATACTGGGCAATTTCCAACTGTGCACAGAGTGGCGACAAGTTACTTCCTCACCATCTGCAAAAAAAAAATCCCTTTTGTTTTAAAAAAACAAAACAAACACCCCAATGTTGTTAAAGTCAACTCGTTCAGCCAAGAGATTAATGTAAAAAACAGGAGAAAAATCCAAGTACTTAATTCTCAGAGAGAAACAACCAATTTGAAAATTGACCAGTTTTCATTTTAGCAAGAATAGAATGGATTTTGTAAGGACCTCAATGAATCAATCACAAGGTCAAAATATCCACAAGGTAATTTACAGTAAAAAGTCTTCACAGGATGCCTGATACAACAGGAGAAAATCCCAGTCCCAATCCACGTGTCATCTTCCTACCATGCACCTGTTCTCCTAGGGGAGACATTGGACTGAAAAAAGAGATGAAAACCAAGAGAGAGATCCCCAATGATGGTGTGAAAGAAAATGAAAGTGTGTAAATACACCCAGGATGAGTGAAAGCAAAATTAGAATACATCAGCTGACTTCAGATCTTAAGAGGGAGAGAGAACAGAACCCCATGAGTGTCTTATTATCTTTTCTCCTCTTCATCCTCTCATCCTGAGCAGAACCGAAGAGATGTGTATAGGAGGGATGATCAATTATGAACTGTGAACTCCCCCTCAGTGGGGCTGTCTGACTGCTGGCTGTAGATAAAGTAGAGTTATGACAACCATACAGTACCCCCTCATCCATAATAAACCACGGGAGGGAGAGGAACACTTTCATATTCACTCTCCATAGAGCCCACACTGTAAGACGCTGTGTATGACAAAAAATATTGGAGCCGCTCATCCATTTTAAAGAGCGCTGGAAGACTAGCACTTCACAATTGGGAAAATTATGCCTGCAAAGAAAAGCACTTTTTTTAAATTTCTTTTTTTGGATTCCTTTAGACTGAGATGGAAAACTTCCACAAATTTCTTATCTGTTTTGATTTAAAAAAAAAATATATATATTTCTAGCAATTCAGATCTTTTTTTAAAATGTTTAAGCTGGATGTTTGTGGCTAGACAAAAACAAAAATGTGAAAAAATGCAATATTTTCCAAAGCAAAACAAGGATAGGTTATGATTATGATTTGAACAGATCATCCTGACCCCTCTTGTGCCATGACAGTGACCTCAAGAGTGACCTTCACTCAAGTTTGTCTTTTTTGCCTCCCCCTTCCCCATGTTCTTCTTTCTCTGAATCTGCTTTTCTCTCTTTTTACCAAATAAGATACAGAAAATCTAATAATATTTTTTTTTAAAACTGACTGCTTATAAATTACTCGGCCTTTATTTATAGTTTGTTAAACTAGTGGATACTGCAGTGGCTTAGCAACGTCAATGGCATTTGAGGGAAATACATTTAAATTAATGAATGTGAGTAGATATATTTATCTGAGCAGTATCACAAGAAAGAAAGAAAAAAGAAAGAAAGAAAGAAAGAAAGCCTTTCTATCTTAAACTCTGCTGAATAATTATGAGAACACATACTGTACTTCAGCGCCTCCTAAAATATTAATGACCGATGGGAACTCCGGCCTGCCAGACTGCATTTCACAATTGATTTTTCAAAGGCAGCAGGTACAAAGTGATACCAGCTCCATGCAGCCAGACATGCATTCAGGCTGCACAATGACACGTTCAGCCTCCCAGGAAGCTGCCAGGAAGCCTAAAGGGTGTTTGACAACAGCAGATGCCTCACGGGATGGAATGGAGTGAAGACACATGAACGGGCAGCAACATGTGAATTTAGTCTACCGCCAAGTAAAGAATGATGGACAGTATGCTAAATCTAAAAAACATGGGGAAAGGAAATATGTGATGAGACTTCCTTTGCATATTCTTGTTACACTTGAAAAGAATTATTTTGGTTACTCTCTGGACAACAGAGGGAGAGGCACGGAAGCATTTTTGTCACTTTACACCACTAGGTTGCTCAAATGGGGTTTTTCTGTTCTTTCAATGTGTCTGTGTGTGTGTGTGTGTGTGTGTGTGTGTCTGTGTGTGTGCGTATGTGTGTCCAACCATGGACTTCCTTGCTGTGCCTTGTCAGTTCACTGTAACCCCCCCCAGGGGAACAAGGACACACTGCATTACCCAGCACACACACAAATGAAAACACGCACAGGCACGCACACACACACACACACACATACAAATCGCACTAGTCACGCTGGTTTTCGCAGGTTTTGTTTTGGCAGTTCTCAAGAGGCAAGATCTAAGATGTGCTTTTATTTAAAATGAAGATGACATACCGTTTGATATTAAATTTTAATTGTGTTTCTCTTACGTCCAATGGACCCATAAGGATGTGAAGAAAAACAAGTCACCGCTACACATAAAAATCAAAAGGCTAAAACCCATTGATATGTACTCAGAGGAGAATCGGAACACTTTGTGGTCTGGTGGAGGTCGTCTGCCTTTGATAACGTCAAATGTTATTTGTATTAAAGTGGTGACGCTGGTTTGAAACCCCTAAACGCGGGGAATGACGTGGGAATTAAGTCCTCTTTAGAGCCGACTGTTCAGGGTTATTTAAAGGACTTTTCATACATTTAATGTTTACAGGTAACAGTGGGGCATACCGCAAAGAAATAGCATTGAAAAATATCATGATTTCAAAAGAAGTTCTGATTTAGAAAGCAAAAAAAAAAACATAACTGAAACCTAAATTGCAATATACATGGGGGTGTCATATTATGAAGATTTTCCCAGAATGCATCCTGGTATACAGTATTTGGTATTTTTGGAAACATTGTGTTTTTACTTGAATTTTAATGAATATGGACCCATTGATTGTTACTGGAGTCTAAGAGCTTAAAAATGAACACAAATATCCATAGAAATCAATTTTTTGATCTTTGAAACTGTGATATAGCTACAATTATACAATACTACGATTTACATTAATTAAGTTCATCATTCTTCATTGTATTTTTTTTTTATATCTGTACGCAAATACTGTTTTATTTATTTAATGTTATTTTCTGTTCGAAAAAAAAATGATTTGCGAGACATCTCTCTGAATCGCTGAAAGCAATGAAAATGTGTGTTACTTTGGAATGAAAAGCATATCCAGGATATTCCAAATCATACATTGAACTGAAGGCCCGCCCACCATGGGATCTATAAATCTGTGAAGTCATTTCCAGGGCACTCACCTCATTTATCAGGATCCAGTGACAATCAAAGGCCACCAGGTTCGTCTCCACCACCTGCAAAACAACAAAACACACACACACACACATTCAGCATTTCAAAAAAAAGATTAAAATGTCATTTATCTATGGAACTAAGATAGTAAAAAATGTATCTAACACAGGCAAAGACGTACATTCCTAGTTATATTTAAAAGAATACCCACAACCACCCACGGGTATGCACGCACACATACTTTTATCTCTGCATTTCCAGTTTAAACAGTAAGATTTATGAACGTGCTTCACTCTCTTTCACTCACTGTCTCACAGGAACACATGATATACATTATTAAAATACGCTTTCTCATCTTGTACATACAAACTGATCAATGAAGTGGAAATCTGGGATAGAAAATCCCAAACACACACTTTATTAATAATGAGTATACATGTCAAAAGAATAATGGGAATAATATTGCAGGACCTGCCTTCTTCTCTGTACTTTAAGCAGTAGAAGGTGGACTTTTCAATATTTCAAGGACACACCCCCCTGTCCTTCACTTAGCACCAACAGCTTTCTCCTACATCTGTTCCTGTCGTGCTTTGTTGTCAAAGTGCCCTTTTCTTCCTACAGCGTCAAGTCACCTCTTCTCCATCACTCTCTCAAACAGGTCTGGGGTGCCACCAGTACTACTTTATCACAAAACACTTCTCCTATCATCTCCTCCGTCAGCCTCCTCACTCCTCTCCTTGCCGCCTGACACAAACTAGCGCATCACCCGACGATGGCGATGACGGCAAATGGCATCTTCTTGAATCCCTCACTCACACAGCTGGAAAGTCGTAAAATGTTAACTTTGCGTGGATAAAAAGTCAAGCGCGTACAGCACCTCGGTAAACACGGCGTTGAACAGGAAGGTCATTTATTTCTAGATGGTGACTGACAGCGGCATGAAGAACCTGTAACATTATAAAGTCCTTTCACTTTTCGAATCCCATAATACTCTCACTTATAATCTACTGTCCACATTTCTCCCCCGTCTCTCCATCTTGTCTCTGTCTTTCTCTATCAGCCGCCTCTGCAAACCTATTTAAAGGCACTCCATGTGAATCATATACTTTATGACAACAATGAAGGCTTCTGTCTTGTTACTTTGCTTTCACTTTCATCTTTTTGCTTGTTCCTCCCTCTCACCTCTTTCATCTCTCATTTTCGTCCTGCCAGTCAGAAGCTGCGCTTTGATTTGGGCTCTGCCGTCCGTGTTCCTCCTGTCTCCTTCCTTACCTCGTCATCTTTACTCTCCTCTCCTCTAATTATTGCTCGCTTCATACTCCTGTGCCTGCACCCTCTTTTGCCTCGGCTCCCCCGCTCCTGATGTAAAAAATATAGTGGCACTCGTATATCATTACATGTAATTGTCTCAGTGACTATAGCACTGTGTGCCATAAAACACTTTTTAGCCATAAACAAAAGGCAACAGCTGGAGCAGGTGACGGCGCGTGGCTAATAGTGGTTTAATCTCCCACAGAGTCTCCATAAAACTTCATCATTGTAATGCAGACATCTGCCGTAAAACATTCTGTCACCGGGAAACATGTTTACGCCACAGACAAGGAGAGGGGGGAGAAGACTGTGGAAGACGCGGACAACAACCACTGGTATTTCTCTGGATGCGTACCCCCTATTTTCAAGATGCGTACCCCCTTGTGTACTTTCCAGAACAGCACAGCTTAGAATTAAAGAATAAGAATCAATAAAATGCTGGAGTGTGTCACGCGAATTGTCCTAAAGCGTTTCTGTCCCCGTCTGATGGACCAAGGTTTAACTGGACACAATCAACAGTTAAGGGAGGCGGACGGACAAGAACGTAGAGAGTTCCATCCAGCCTGGGAACTCCTGTTGGTGAGAACACAACCAAAACATGTGTCCGAGCGCACATGCAAGGGTGTTTCCAAGTCTCGCATTGTGACCGCCCTGGGGCGGTCATCTGGACAGATGTTTCAGGCTAATTAGCGAAAGGTCAGACTCTTGACAATGAACACAACTCCTCTGGGCTTGGAAGCTTTCGAGACGCTCGTTCACACAGACAAACACACACCGGCTCGAGCAGCTACAAACTGCCAGATGCCCAAGCAGAGCTCACAGAAATTGTAGGCGGCAGTCATCAGGGCATCGTTCAGTTAACGCTACCGCAGAGACCCGACCAACCTCTGACCGGCTTCACACCAGCATTTCTATTTGGTTTTCGCTCTCTGAAGCCTGAAGATCACACAAACGCCGGCTGTGCAACCTGGGCCAAAATCCACCCGTCCGTGTCAACAAAGGAAGCCTTTATCAAGAAGTCAGAAGGCAGAGAGAACAAAAACTGAGCTGCATCATCATGCCGGTGGGCAGCCGAGCGTTGGATGTGGTGTCCTGGGTGGCCATGATACAACAGAACTACAGTAATTACAGGTAACCGCTGCAGCCATTTCCCTCTGTTATGACCTTTGTTCACCTGTCACCGCTGAGGCATTGGAACAGAGAGAAAGCCATCAATTCTGGCAGCGTCTGCTAGTGACTGACAGTGACTGTGGAGTCAAGGTTAGCTACCGACAGCAGGGCCTGACTTGACAAACCCAGGTCAGATTAAAGCACACTCCACACACACACACACACACACACACACACACACACACACAAAGAGAAATGCTTGCACGTGCACACAGAAACGATTTGTGACTGGAGACATCCAAAGCCTCTCAGGAGAAGACCAACTGTTGATCAACAACAACCATCCAAATTTGTCCTCCCAACCGTTCCTCCTTCCTCATCCTTTTGCTCGGTCAATCGCATTTTTCAGGCATGTGTAAGGCAAGCACTTTAATCTACAGTAAGTATAAACCCATGTGCTTTGGTGTGCAAGAGTGTAAAAAAAAAATAGCCTTGGCATATTGTGGAGGAAGCTTTGTGATGGAGAGTGGGTGTTGCTATTAAATTAAGTGCCCTAAATTGAAAATTAATTGTGTAATTTAATTTCATGCACTATTTGTGATCAAATCAAGCAAATCAAGCAAACAGCCTACCGCCCAGCCTCTAAACTAGGTATAAGCAAGCTCCTCACAAACATATGCAAGCAGACGCTGCCACAGTAAAAACACACACGTGGGACACAAAGGAGGAGGAGGAGGAGGAGGAGGAGGAGTTCTGCTAAAGACGAGCACGGGTACAGGAACAGATCCACATTAGCGTTGTCCTCGTCACACCCATTCCTAACATACAGCGGGCAAATGAGCGAACATTGAATCGCTTCAAGTATTCTCAATAAACTCGTCCTAACCAGCTGCGAGCCTTGGCGATACCACAAGTGATGTTTTTCAGACCTGTTCCGCCTCCTAGCTGTTTTATTCAAAATGTGATCTTTGTCCTCTGACAGTTTCCAGGCTACTTCCCCTGTAAGCATGGACGAAGAATGGCTGAGCTACGTGTTAATGGAGGAGTCATTAATAATCAAGTTACATAAATAAATACATCTTTTCACAAGATTTGTATAAATGAGGACACTTATGTTTCATGCTTGAGCTATACGAAAATGTGGCACGGATTACACTAAAAAAGCACACACTCTGAGTCCGGTGCTAAATTTCCAACTCTTGTGTTCCACAGTTGTGTCTTGTGTTTTATCCTATGACAGAAAACTTTCCACCACATCTTTTCTGGGTGTGATCTCCTTATAAGGAAATGTGGAAATGTGGAGTGCATCACACAGCCAGTGCAGATGACTCCCTTCACTGAGAGACACCAATAGATGCATAATACACACATCTGAAGAGGTGGCGCATATCCCCACGTAAATTTGCATTTGTGTGTGTGTTTCTGTGGTAAAAATTGGAAGAAAAGATTCAAAATAAACCACCGCCCCAAGCGAACAACATGGAGCGGCATATATCAGGACACTTCATCCCGTGATCATGTGGCGAATTGGCTCGGTCGCTGTATGTTAGGAATGGGTGTCATACCGTCCTTTTATTTTCCGTCCTGTATGGCTCCATGACTATCACAGACCAAAGCCAGCGTTTTCATGACTATTATTACCTTGTGTTTGTGAGTCTCAGTGTGTGTGGGTGAGTGTGTGTCATCATCATGACATGCCCTTCATTCCATCTCAATGCTTTAAAACAGCGAGGCAAAGAGGAAATTTTCTGCGAGCTGTAATTCTCAGAAATCACGAGGCACCGTGTGGCGATGTCCTTCGATTTTTTATTCATTAAGTTTGAGTTTCTGTCAGCGCTCGTCTCTTGTTTTCTCCTCGGCTAGCTGAGCTACAAATCGACTTAGTTTCCAACAACACAGTAAAGACCAAAATAACTACAACACAGAGGAGCTAATAACTTTATTCCAACATACAGGGGGTTGAAATTTTAACATTCACCCCTAGAGTTTTAATTTGATATTTATCTATAACAGCATTAAAATTTTCGACAATTAAAAACAATTTGTCAGTCCTTATTAAAAGTTTCAGGTTTGTTGATTTTGTTCAGTTAATTGCTTTCTTCTTTGTCTGTCAGAGACAGCAGGAAATCATTTAAAAAAAAGTCAACTGTGATATAACGCGCTAACGTCTATTTATTTCATCAAGCCAACTTGAACTTTTTTAAGTGAGTTGGAACGCACTTTCAAAAGTTGGTTGGAATCCCTGTAATCTGGTTCCCAAATCCTCCTCTGCAGCTCTCTCACCCGCTCTGTTTATGCATTGGGCATTTAGTGCACGCTCACCGAGACATTTTCACCCTGATACATCATAACGGCTGCATGTCACTGCTGCCATTTGGGCTTAATGTCACCTGCCTCACTCACACTACTCAACCAGAGTGCCTTATGCATGTTTGATTGTGTGTGTGTGTGTGTGATGTCGAGCATAGTCTGGTGTGTAAGAGGGAGAGGATCACTGCAATACAACACTGCTGCACCCAGTGGATTCATCTGGCACAGGGATGAGTTCAGATTCTTGGCATGCAAACAGGAAAACACACACACACACACACATACACATACCTAAGGCTTGTATTTTTTCAGCCTATACACACTAAGTCTATGTGGTAGACATGACATGAATTCTGATCGCAGCAATCAAAGCAGTAAAATGTCGTGTTAGACAGACGCGTGGTGTAATTTGGCACAAGGAAACAAGCACCAGTGTAGACACAGAGGGTAATGGTGCATATCAGAGGGGTTGGGGCCCTGTTTATATAAGACGAAGACAGAAAGACTGTCCAGCCTGTAGACTCTTGGCAAACACACATGCCCCCAAGATTTTAAAGTTCTTGGCTTTGACTTTGGCTTGACTTCTTTGAATCTTAATTCATGCTTGAAGTTTCTGTTTAGTCCTGGTGTCATTGTATAACAAAACACGACAGAGACACTGTAAAAGAAACAATGTGGCCCCGTTTTTAGATTTGGACAGAAGCGATATTCCACCTATACACTTGATTACAGCCTCATTCGTATGAGTTCATCTTGAATTTCATGATTTTCATGAGCTTCATGAGCTGAGAGGTTAAAGTTAAGTGAAAAAAATACATGTTTGCATTTCCAAGACCTCTGTCAAACGCTCTGTCAAAGGATCCTTCAAATGCTCTTACTTTGCAAAAAAACCAGGACAAAAATAATGATTCAGTGAACCTTAAATTCATTAATGATAATCCATGCAAAGCAGGGCTACAACGAACAAAATGTATTCAGCTATGGTGAAATAATGAAACTTTGATTTAAATATTCTAAGACTGATTCAGATGCCTTCATCAAATAGCATAAGAGAAAGAAATTCATTAAAAGTTTTATTTCTTTTAGTTTATAAAGTTTAGAAAAAATTCTGAGTTGACATGAAGAGCTGAAACAGGTTGCACACAAATATATAAATATAAACATATAATATATAAATATGTGAAGACAGAGGCCTCATAATAAAGTCTTGGTCTTGTGTGCATTGAACCATACAAAGACATCAGTCAAAGGGGCGTTAAAGGGCTGTGCATTTCCTTCCAATAACTAATGACTTTAAATCATAACAATTATTGTACAGCGTTTAATTAGCCATCGTCACACAACACTGATCCACACACACATACACATTAAATGACTGCACATGGGTCTTTGAAAGTAAACTGTCAGTGATTGTTTATGAGCAATATTTCCAAAAGCCTGTTTGATGAGGCCTGTTTTTAACATCCCTGTCAGCATGTGTGTGTGAGCGTGTGTGTGTCATCTGCCCACTCTCCCACATTCTGAGCTGTCACACTCTACAAAAGCCACCAAACCTCATCTTGACAAGGGCTCGCCCTTCTCACCACCCAACCATGCACACCATCGGCATTATTGATCAATCACTCACTTTCTGATGAAAAACAAGAAAAAGGAGCAGCAGAGTCATTCCCTTTTTTGTCCTTTCAGCAGACATTTAAGTATCTCTCTCTCTCTCTCTCGCTCTCTCTATTACTCTCAGTGTTTCCCCTTTGTCTCTTTTTGCCTGACATATAATAATATCATGCTAGGACAGTAAGGTTTTCCAATGGTGATGGCAAAGGGTAACAGGGGCAACATGCACAACATCTATCATCCTTGGCCTGGCTGTTTATGTGTATGTGTGCATGCGTGTGTAACTGTGTGTACGACAGCACGTGAGCAAAATGCTTATGTGGAGAACAACACACACACACACACACACACATACAGGATTTTGTGTCTAAGAGTGAGCATGTCGGCCTTTCCTTTTATTGATCAGACCAGCACTGCCCTGTCAAGTCAACTCCACTGAGAGATTGTATAACTCTCTCTCTCTCTCTCTCTCTCTCACACACACACAGATGTACATCAGCCAAACACCAACAGATATGACGATATGCAACTTGACATTTAGATATAAACAGATCGATGGCTGGAACAAATAGAATAAGCTGTCTTGATTGACCTGGCATAATCTCTCTCTCTCTCTCTCTCTCCCTCTCCCTCTTGCCCCTGTGTGTATAGTTAAGGGGATTTTTTTTTCACCTCACAGATTCATTTCGTATGTATATCCACACTCCACACTAAACATCCCATCAGTTCATTAAGTTAAGTCAATAAATGCCTAAACAACCATTTACATTCAGTTCACAAGATTGTACTCGGCACGTTCCTGACCACTTATGAACTTCATTGTTCCACATAAAAATCTTTGCATTAATGACCGACTATGAAATAAATAATCGGATACTATATTATAAACCCAACACTGTAAAAGAAAATACCTTTTCAATAATTTACTGTCACTGACTGGGTAACATGAATAAGTATTTAATGCTTTAACCCTACAACATTCTTTCCCCTATTACATGGAATCGTCTAATCAGCGAAAGGAATGTTGGTTTATGCTGCACAAAGCTACACGTGTATAATCACACACAGATAGAAATGGAAAGAAAATGCGCTGATTTCTTACATAAGCAATTCACTGACTGCCATAAACCGTTTCCAAGTCTCAGGATGGAGGATGTGAATAAGTAGATATACATTTGAAAAAGACTCATAGGGTTTCCTTGATTTAAATTTGACCTTTGACCCTTTAACCCTTTGGCAAATTAATTTAACTTAAAAGTAGAATGATCCAAAAGATTATACAATCTTTTTTAGATTGTCCCTGTGCTTAAGGACTGACTGTAGTTTACGTCATTGCAGGCGACAAAAGGCAGAAGAAAGCAAAAAGACATTGAAATGAAAGATTAACCTACGCCCTGAAATATCCATAACAACTGAAATTGGTCGGCTGTGGAGGAATTTACGTGTGTCCATTTGTGTTTGTGTGTAATAACAATACGTGACAAAGACAGCCTGGCTTAAGGTAAATGATCTGCATTTATATAACGCTTTTATCCAAAACGCTGTACAATGTTTGCCTCTCATTCACCCATTCATACACTCATTCACACACCGACAGCCGAGGTAACCATGCAAGGCCAGGAGCAATTCAGGGTTAGGGTCTTGCTCAGGGACCTTTGACATGGACAGGCGAGGATCGAACCGGCAACCCTTTGATCACTAGGTGACCACCCTACCACCTAAGCTATGCCTCCCCCCGGGGGGGACATCAGAGTTTATAACCTGTGTTATTACTGCTGTTCAGGGGTTCACGTTAAAACGTGTGCTGTAATATGGTTCTAAAATTTCTGAAAGTTGTTTTTTTGCACAAAGCATCATTTTGCACAAAAAAAAATCCTATCTACCTCATTGAAAATTTAAAATCCATTCTAGTTTAATAAATGACACAAAAAACAAGTCCCTACACTGAAATGGAATATGAGACGCTATAGTACACTTCATAGACATGAATCAACTAATAAAGTCAAGCGGATAAGGATGCCGGTCACAAACTCCACAACTGCATCAACAACGGGGATTACAAACGCATGGTGGAGGCGGTGGGATCATCACAGCGCCACAAGATGGACGGTGATGGAGTGAACAACTCCCAATGCGCAGGACAGCTGTTATCATTCATGTACACGTCTAACATGGTCTCAGGGTTTGAGACACACGTGTGTTGTCGTCATTACTTTGAGAAATGGAGCCACTGTGCTCTCTTCTATCGTACTTCACAGACAGAAAACACTCAAAACAAACAACAAAAGAGGCCGACTCCAGCCAGACATGATTCAATTAACCTCAAACAGGTCACGGAGGAAGGTTCTCTGAAGTTCAAACACTAAATGGATCTTAAGCAAACGGTTTCATGTGTGAAATGCAGATTCTATTGACACATTTCACTTATTCAATTTCAAATTAATTGACCCTTGATATTGTTGTGTTGTAAGGAGAGTTTGGATTTCAGGGAGAAAGGTTAATAACCAACCTCTTACACCATTACTTCCACTTTTGAGACACTGAATATTTATTCTACAGCAAAGTAGGCTCTCCAAAGATGAACAATAGTACCGAATATTAATGACCTCTTAACTGAGAGTTGCATGTGTCCATTAATTCATCTACCCATCTATCACATGCATTTGGGAAGGATCAGAGGAAGAAATTGACAGTGTTATCAAGCTAACATAATAGGAAGATGCATAATGAGTCTGCAGGGAGAACAGCAGCAAGTGAAAGCAGACGAAATTCAACGGCAATTTGCCTTAAAGGTGAAAAAATGGAGCGGAGGAGGAGGAGGAAGAAATCTACAAATTGACATGACAAGAGGATGGGAAGAACAGATGGATGACAAGCAGAGGGTTGGGGAAGTATGCAGGAAAAAGTTTGGAGGGGAGTGCTGAGGGACGCAAGGAACAAGAGAGTGAGGGACGATCAAATTCATAAACACAAATGGGGCGAGAGGACATATACAAAAAGGATGAAAACGATCAAGATGAAAGGGAGGAAATGAAGGACTGTGACTCATTTACAGCTTAGTGCTCTGCGTCTATGTCTCAAACATTCACTGATCTTGAATGTTTGGATTGGATTGGATTGGTTTGCATTGTTTGTGGTCGGTCATCCATACACCATTTGGAAAAGAAAAGCCAGACTGTAACTCCTGTTCAAAGATGCCTTGCTTTTATCTGTCTTCTTGTCTTGTCTCCCACCTATGATCATCTCCCCATTACTCCTCTAATGCACTCTCCCTGCCTCGGCTGCTCTTTCATTTTATATACTGCCCTCTTCCATCCCCTTTTCTTATTGCGCTCCCTCTCCCTCTCTTCTCTATTCCTGTCTTTTCCTCGCTGTGATTTCCCTCTATTTCACCAAAGACAATTCCAATTTCACATCTAATACATCTCAAAAAGCATGAATCCAATTAAGGATGGAGTGTAGGAATTACCAGGGGATGCAACAGCCCAAAACATGCTCTGCAATCAAAGCAACGCAAGTAAATAAGAAGGCAGAGAGAGAGAGACAGAGAGAGAGAGCATTTCATTTTTTCATCCCACTTTCTTTTTAATACCACACACTCACCTCTGTTTCCCATTTCATGGAGAACAGAGAGCCTATACGTGTGTGTGCACCAGGAGAACACACAGGATAGGCACAGGAGCAAACAGGGGACAAACATGTCTACACACTCTCTCTCTTTTTCTCTGTCACACACACACAAATCTGTATCTCCTATTAAGCACTTACTGGCATCCCCATTAGTTGCTGCACTACACAGTCAATAGCTTTAAACGTTGGTGCGCCTTAAATGCGTTTGTGTGCACTTACACGCTCTATAATCATTGTGGTTCCCGCTCCACAAGTGCAGATACAACCTTGATCTATCACATGTTACACGCATACACACACATGCACACACACACACACACATGCAGAGCCATCCTGTGTGTTGAGATAAGAACATAATGCCATCTCTGTGTGGTGATAAAGTTCAAGGAGAGAGCAAAGCCGAGCCCTTCAAGTGGCCTTTTAACGGCACAGAAAAGTGGAAGGTGAAGGACGCTATTTCTCTCTCTCTCTCGCTGTGTGCCTGTGTGTGTGAGACATATTAGAGGTCCGTGTGTGGAGGTCATACTTCACACACTACAATGTTACTAAACAATGGCTTAGGTGGACGGTCAGTAAACTCAACCATTCCCTAAGGTGGTGACTGACCTTCTTTGTCAGGATTTGACCAGCTGTGGTAACAGGATGTTGGATAAGATGCTGGGAAACACACACGCACAGCTCTGGAGCCACGGCTAGGAAAATCGTTTGATGACACGTTCTCGTATCGCTCATGTATCATTGGGCACAAGATGAACCCAGTATAATGACACATAACAAAATAATTTCAAAATCAACTTGTAACACGTCTCTTTGGAAAGTTTTGAAGCACGTGTGTGTTTATTGATTCTTTTCATACATTCATGCATTGTCTATTAAAGGGCACCCCTCCACCTCTCACTCGCTTTATTCCCTCACTCTGTTTATTGTCGGCCTTTTTTCTGCTCACTCACTGCTTCAAATGTTCTTCTTTCACACAGCACGTGATTCCTTTTATGATTCCTTAACATCCATCCTCACCACCTTGCCCCAATATGTCACTTTTTTCCACGCTGAGCTATGAAGAAAAAGATACAAAAAATGTCAAACCGATCTGAGCCTCGCTTGTCAGCATTAATCGAAGATAAACTCGATAGCCTAAAGCAAACTTGAATTGTCGCAGAACAAAAATGCATTACAATTTTTAATCAGTGAGACTCAACACATTCAAATGTATGTGAAAAATACAACAGAAAAAAAGCAAAAAATCAGTAAAGACAGCAGAGCCTCCAATATTTACAGAGGTCTAAGATCTTCATATGCAGCCTTTACCTGAAAACTACATCATTTTAGAATTAAATTATCATTAGAATGTAGAATTATCAAGATTACCACATATTCAGCAGATGAAGTCCAACTCATAAGGCCCAAAACATTTAAAAAAAGTTTCACTGAAGTCCACACACATTAATAAGTGTTAACTGGTAGCACCACCTGTCATATAAATGGCAGCATCTCCAGACTCACGTTGGTTATCTGTGCACTCATCTCCGGACTCTGCTGATAAGGAGACCCGTGCTGCTCAACACGCGGCCCATATGAGCCTTTGTCATACGTAACTTTTGTTCTGGAGCGTCTTGGTCATCGATCACGAGCACAGATTAAGGAACATAGCACAAACTGCATTGACCTGCCTGTGGAAGAAAATAACGGAAAGGGGACTTTTTTCAGGTATTCTGTGTTCTTAAGTAGACTCATAATCTAGATGGAGAGGTTTATAACCTACCTCTCCTTCTCTCTTGTAAATTACATCCTGTAAGGCAGCTCACTTGTAAAAGTCGTCTGAGGTTATGAAAATAATTGACGATGCTGAATGATATCAAAAGAACCTCTGACCGTGACTCTCTCCCTTACCTGCATACAGCTGACCTTGCTTTTTATTAGTCTCTGTTGAAGTATTTGCATAATGTGAATAATGGTTCTCGGTTATGTGGGACAACAGAGCTATGAAACCTGATACGATACTCTGATAATCTGTCTGTTAGCTCTGTGGTGGCCAAAAAAAATTGATTCCTTAAAGGCGTAGAGAACAACTCAGGCACCTAAGAGAAAACTTTAATTGGACACACTGAAATGAAGTACGATTAAAAAGGTTCATAGTATTAACAAAGGAAAATAAGGATGTGTTCATTACCAAAATAACTGAAATTACTTCAGCGCTACTCAGGCTGTTACTTGCTCTGGGCACGTTTGTATTTTTGTGATTAAAGAGTATGTTTGGTGTGTATCTTTGTGTTTATGCACACAGAAAGGATAAGTATTGGTTATACAAATGATTAAAACGGCATCCTGTCAAGGGCATGGCTGAACAAGACCTTTAATTATAGAGGAATAAATAATAAATTTACGGATTAAATTAAGATGCTGCGAATGAGAAAAGAGGAATAAGGCCATAATTTAAGATTTTAATCCAAAAGGTTGAAATTACCAAATGGGAAGCTGCTCCTGTTCATTATTAATGCAGGGGGTGGACAAAATAATCAAGCACTCAATAAACAGAAGGGCCAACACTCGCGTTTACACAACAGCTCCACTTGTCTGTCAGCGGCTATAATAGAAATCCAAATGGAAGTTTTGCAGATGATTGCAGCCTGCTCTTTATTTATTCAACAACTTCAACCTAATGATGATTATCACAAGTACATCTTTAGTGATTGTGTTTTGTGTTGTGCTTCGGTTTGGCACGATAGATATAAATACACAGAGAGAATCACACACACAGAGGGAGAGACAGACAGGGGAGAAAGTACCATCCTGAAGCTATGATAACAGCCCAAGTTTCTCCAAACAGTCCCAACTCCCAGCGGAGCCGCCCACCCAGAGGTAACAACAAGTTCCACCCACTGAGCAAAAGAAGAGACGGCCTTTTTTATCTTGCAAATGCTTCTCTAGGCTATTGCAATCATGAGAGGGAAGAGAAAAATCATACACCAGGGCTTTATGCCATCTTGGTCGAGGTTTTGGGTACCGTCGACAGACAATCACTGAAGCAGAGCGAGTATGATCAAAAACAAAAGGAGAGTTCTTCCAAGATGCTGGTAATGAGTTATCAAATGACTGAGCTTAGGCATGAAAGACAGTTATCCCAGATGAGTTGAAGGATATATGCTATGTTGAGCAATGAATTCAGATTCACATGGCAGTTTATTCTGCTGCTCACGCTGCTTTTATTCTCTATTCCTTTTCTTTCTCTTCCCTTCCCAACTTTCTGAGGCTGAAACGTGAGAGCCGGTCCATTATTACTTACATCCTTCGATAGCATTTTACTTACAGCCAAGGCTGAAAAGTTTGGTTTCCCTTCATCAAATCATACAGTGAGAGTGAGATTTATGATGCTGCTCCTGCTTGCATGTCATTTTAATGCCTCTACATTATCTTATTGTATTTGAGACAAACCCTCTGCTAGCGATGAATGCTAACTGTTTGTAACAATGTAACAAAGTTTCCCGCTGGCTTCTCTCACAGCTGTTTTTCCTGCGCGTCTCCCATCCAGATGTTCTCTGGATCCTGGTGAAAATTTTCTTCCACGTTACTATTTAATTATCTTGCACTCTGACTCTGCCCTTAAGGTAGCGAAGACTAACAATGACTCCTGAACGACCTCACCTCACCTCTTTATATCTGTATAAAACACACGGCCTCAGTGTAGCTTTGTATTTATGCGAGAGCAAAAACAAATTTGGTTTTGGAGGATGAAGCTGTAATGACAAAAAAGGATAAGTATTATAAATTATATTAAAACGGCATCTTGTCAAGGGCAAAGCTGAGCAAGACCTTTAATTATAGAGAAATAAATAATAAATTCAATGACAGATTAAGCTGACATGCGTAGAAAAAGAAGAATAAAGCAATAATTCAAGATTTTAATCTAAAGGCCAGAATACTGTAACAAAATGGGAAGCTGCTCCTGTTCACTGTTAATGCAAGGGGAGGAGAAAATAATCAAGTACTCAATAAATACACGACAAATAGAGTCTGGGTGGCAGTGGCGAGTACACCCATCCACGTGTACTAGACCGGCAAAAGGCAGCAGAGCAAGAAAATGTTAAATAATGCAGAAAATTGAATAAACATCCTTGTCCTGACTTGGTGTTTGGTGTGTTTTTAGGCGGGCATGCAGAAATGGACATGGTGGAAGATATTTTGTGGAGAAACCAACACATGTCGACCAATATTTCCTGCTGGGCTAACAACACACTCACACACAGGGACATAAAAGCCAGAAATCACAGGAAGACATACACAGCAGAGCAGCTGCCAACAGGCTTCATGATTACTCAAATGGGGTTTGGGTCAAATTGCTTTTTTATCTTTACTCACAGTGTTCTTTGTGAGCTTCTTATAGCTAAAACATCATCTGGTACACAGTAACACACACTGTAACATTATGCAGCTATGTAACAGACTAAACTATATGGGATATTCAATGTTAAATGTAAAGCAACACAAAAAATCTTCTTATTATTATGACACAAGCACAGCTTTTATAACTATTATAGTTTTTTCGCCTTAACTTCTCTTTTCCTTCTTCACTGTCCTCATCACACTTGTTTCTCTGTTCTGTTTCATTCTCTGCATTATAAGTTCACAACAGCTCTCAGTTTTCATCTCACAACAGGGCCTAATGCATCTGGGCTGGCACTGCTTTTTGTGACAAACAGCCTGAAAAATAACTGATGGAGAAAAAAAACCCAGTGATCTTTCCCTGATGTTTGTGTCCCTGTGTCTCTGTGCCAACCACCAACGCTTTTCATCCCCATGCCAAGGAGTGAGAAATATGTGATCATCAATCTTATCTGCAAATCTCTACCATCTCTCAACACTTAATCTCAGAAAAACCTCTCCTCTTGATGTCTGACTAAATTAGATTAAATGACTGCTTGTCAACCTTCCCAAAAGAGAGAGAAATTTGAAAAAAGTCACTTGAGTTCCACTCACATTTAACGGTGTCTGACATTTCCACATTGTACACTAAGCTCTGATAATCACATTTTATCCATAATGTCATGATAAATGAGTCACTGATTCAGTTGACACAGGCAGTGAAGTCGGGTTAGGTTCAGCCATTCATGATCTGTGATTGGTGGGCTTCAATCCCGGCAAATGGAGGTCCACCGATCACAGCTCTGCATTCAGTCAGTACAAAAGAACACAACTACAACGCTGTAATTGCCCATAAGCAATCAACGCATATGTGCAGAGTGCAAATGTGATGAAAAACAAGATGAGTGTATCAGCGCAGAGTCGCGCTTTGATTTTGGCAATCAAAGGACTCTGTTTGGTCGGGATCTGTGCTGTCCTCGGCCTTATTTTGTCTTTTAAAAACAATAGCCCATTTGCCGTTAGGGGGAAGGTCAGTGAGCTGAATTAGGTGGAAAGGACACAGATAATGATTATGCTCTGCCTCACCTTGTTTTAGTCTGGCAGAGCTATTAGGTTAATGCGAATGACTTCAGTAGTTTTTGCATTGGTTAAACATCTGCAGATATTAAAGAGCATTATCGAATTAATCCCTCACAGAAACGTGTGAGAGCCAGAAATAATGCAGAACATTGATGCTTTCACAACAGAAAAAGGAGCTAGCTAATGAGACCGGACAGAACCTTACCTACACTGTATTGTGCAGCTATTTTTGCTTGAAAATGAATTCCCATCACGACGACTTCAGGTCAGTGATCGCTCACAACGTGACCACGGCTGCTACCGATCAATAACCAACTCAAGGTTTTATTGTCAATAATCTCACTGTGCCTCATGCATGTTTAATACAAAAGATTTAAGTTATGACCACATGGTAAATTTTCAGTGTCTGAACACACACAGAGTGCTTCTTTAATTGTGATCTGGATCCGGGAGTCAGGATAACGCTCACCGGTGTTAAGTGCTCACTTCTTTGGTAAATGATGTTCCTCAAAGGTGCAGTACAAATAAAGGTGCTCGGCTGCTGAGGCAAATAAATTTATTCTAAGTGAGGAAAATATTGCACTCACGTTGGAACGGGCTGGTGCGAACCATGGTTACCATTGTGTCTGCAGACAGCACGAGACCTTGTAACAGACCGAGAGACCTCATAACACATAAAACACACTCAAGTACCGGAAGGGTCACGCATACACACACGTATGCACACAATTTTCCACAAATACCAAGACCGAGACACACAAAACGGCCATCTTTCACCAGTCTGTCACGCCTTCAACCAAATTAGATTGTGATTGCTCTTACCGAGGTCACTTTTAATTAAACTGAGATGAGAACACGACACATGGGATAAAGGCTAATCCTGCCTTTTCAAATTATGAATTCATAACAGACACTGGAGCCTACTGC